>CANUEY010215111.1:0-27777 GCA_948099555.1 Croton setiger
ATTATTATTATTATTATTATTATTATTATTATTATTATTATTATTATTATTATTATTATTATTATTATTATTATTATTATTATTATTATTATTATTATTATTATTAAACCAGACATAACTGATTGAGGGACCTTAATGTAATTTCCGTAAGTTCCGGGCCGGTTTAGTTTATAATTAGATCCAGCTCCACACGAAAAAATCCGGTTGGTCTTCGTATCGCGTCTTGTACAAAAGCGCAACCCTGAAAATCGTATTTCATCATCGACCTCTTCCAAATTCAACGCAAAATCGATCTCCGATTTCCCTCTGCTTTTTTTAATTGTTCTTCGAATCATAAGTCGATTTTTTTAATTCAAGGCAGCCTCTTTCGATCGATATCTCTTTCGATCTCTGCCATTGATTTCGAAATTCTAGGGTTAGGGTTTCGCATTACGCTCTGTTACGGCCTCCTGTCTCTCGATTTCTAATGGATTTCGAGTCTCCTTTGTATATATCGTAATTTCCCTATCGATTTCAGAATCAATTTTGTGTATTATTGCTCTTCGAATTCTAGGGTTTCGAAATTCTTGATTCGCGAGGGGGTTTGTTTGCAATCTGTAAATTCGCTTAGGGATTTAATGTTCTTTGTTGTCTCGTATCCTATAATACTCTTATTCGTCTAAACTTCGGGTATATATTTGTTGAATTGGTAATTTAGGGTTAGGGTTTCATCGAAAATTTCGTGGTTCTTTTTTTCCCTAATTTCTTTAGGGGTTCGTTTAGTCAAATCAATTAGTATCTTCTCCATACAATTGAAGGTCCTCTACGCCTAAATTAAGTGTCATATTACTCTCTTCGTGTTTGATAGTTTCAATTCAACGGAAGTTAGAGGTAAATGCTTGTTGTTTACTCTTATTATTGGTGCCTTGTGGTATTTATAAGAATTTTTATGCTTAATTATGTTGCAGAAAGTGTTTCTTTAGACAGAAATGAAGTTTACTGCTAGCTAGTTTTGCTGTATGCTTTAATTAAATCTCATTATGTTGATGTTAATGTAAAATGTTTACTGTTTAACTTATGCATTTATCATCTACAATGTCTTTATTCATCCAATTTGAAATATGTTCTTTGGAAGATAATGCTGTGGTGTTAGTGCAAGCTTTTCTTTTTTTTTTTGTTCCCTTAAGTCCTTTAAATGATGCTCAATTGCATTTATCTTACCATCCTTAATTGTTTTATACCTTTTGTGACCGTGTGTTGCTCTTGTATTCCTTAAGTGGCTAATTTTCTTATCCATGGTTACTTTTGATGAGCTAAAGGCTTCTTGAAAATAGTAAACCACATTCCCTGATATCCAATTTCCTCATTCTATTATTACATTGTTAAAATGTACTGTTCTTTCTGTCATTTAAGGATATCAGACTTTTGTGTTTTGTCTTAGTTTTTAGTTCTGTCTTGCAGACTGAAATGGGATTTAAAAGACCTTTTTATGGTGATGAGTTCCTGGAGCTTCCAATTAAGCAGGCTAGACAGTTGGACTTCAGCAATAACTTTACTCCGTTTGCACATTTATGTAAAACTACATCCCTGTCACTTGATGTTACAGGTAGAAGAAGTGCTCTCTTTTTCATGTCTTTATTTTGCAATTTTCCAACTTAACTACCTACATGTTGATATATATGAGACCAAATTTTGTTCAAATTAATTAATTTATTTTGCTTGAAACAGATGATTATGACAAAACCTTCGTAAAATCTCAACAACATGACACATTTGCAGGGCACACTTTCACTGAAGCTTCAAATTTGGCTAAAGATATTGAGATCAGTGATCCTTTGTCATTGGTCTCGAGCAATTCTAGTGATGAAGATGTTGGTTCTGGGGCTGCAGCAGCTTACTCTTCTTATTTTCCAGGGGATCCCGAATTTGATTTACCTCGGAGAGTTGCTCGTTTTGAGGATTCTTACTACTCATACTTGGACCATTCTCCGAGAAGACAAGTTCCTCTTGGACCTAACCATCAAGCTAGCATTCCAGTTTGGAGTGGGCATTCAAAAAAGACATTGAAACGTGTAGATTCATTCAATTCAAACAGTTTCTCTTTAGATTCTGGTTCAGACAACAATGCATCTGAGAATGAAGAGAGGATGATGGGCACCTGCATTATTCCAATGCCAGATCCAGAATCATCTGAAAATAACAGTAATGAGGCTGGAAAAGGCAGAAAAGACTGTTGCTGCCTAGATGAAGGCTCTGTTAGATGTGTAAGACAGCATGTAGCTGAAGCCCGAGAAAAACTCAAAAAATCTCTTGGGCATGAAAACTTTGAAAGGTTGGGATTTTATGGCATGGGAGAGGAGGTGACCCATAAATGGAGTGAGGAAGAGCAACAGGTGTTCCATGCAGTTGTATACTCTAATCCTGCTTCCTTGGGACAGAATTTTTGGAAGCAATTATCACAAGTTTTTGCTACTCGATCTACAAAGGAAATTGTCAGCTATTACTTCAATGTCTTTATGCTTCGTAAGCGGGCTGCTCAGAACAGATCCAACTTGTTGGACGTTGACAGCGATGATGACGAGTTGCATGGGATCAATAAGGTACAGTACAATGTTCTAGATTCAGATGAAGATGATGATTCAGATATTGACTCTGTTGATCAGTATGATGAGCATGGAGATAATACTCTTATTGAGGATGATGAAGATGATAACGATGATGACAATGATAACGATGGCAATGGGGACTTGGAAGATGGCAGTGGTAATGCCACAGGAGAAGATTCTGGTATAGATTATGTCTCAGAAGCACATGATACAAAGTCATTTGACGGGAGCATGTTCAATGCTGGGGATAATCATCTTGGTAATACTGCAATAAGTGTCGTGGAGGATTTTACTGTTAAAGATGACTCATGCATGTCATTTGAGTTCCAAGCCAATAAGGTTGACTGTCGTGATCCAGTTGATGCCCGAGATACTTTGCAAGCGGGTGGAGTTAAGAGTGATAACAGAGCATGCTTGACTGGTAGTGGGAATGAGTACAGTGATGTGGTGGATCATGATCATATGTACTTACTGGATCCTTGTAATGCCCGTTATACAGTTCCAATAAAAGGGGTTGATCTTCTACCCACATGCAACATCATTGAAGAAATTTTTGGCCAAGGAACAAGCAGCGATTAGAAGAGGAATAACGATTGAAAGAGCTATTTCCTTGCTAAGTGTACAGTTTTTGTGAACTTTATGAGGTCTGGATACTATCTAAGCAAAGCATATATAATGCAAGATTTTTCTTTTTTAGAGGGTAGGTAGGTTGTTTTTCCATTTATTGAAAAAAGTAAAAAAAAAAGGGGGTGGGGGGGGATTTTTGTTTTTTAGTTTGGTCAATGCACACATTGATTATGTGGAAGCAGGAATGTAACGTTCATGAGTTATGTTAATATCTCACAATTTTTACCAGGAATGTAACATTCGCTCAGTTATTTTAGTATGCCTCTCCTTTAATTTATATCGTATGTACTCATATGTAAGTCCTTTGATTCGTCTAATTTCTGCAACAACACTCAAGTATCTGTTCATCAACGTATGCTGAAATTACTTCCTAGAAAAATGGCTTGGAAAAGTTCCCTCTACGGTTTTTACATCCAATAATAATAAATACGAAACAAACTTTAAATTAATGCTATGAAGAGGTTGCTGTAGGTCTTAATGGCCGTCCAGTGATACAGTGCCGATTCATCATTCATTATATTAACTAATCATTGGTTTGAAGTTAGTGATACTGATACACGAGATATTTACCAGTTACGTACAGTGAAATTGAAATTCAGTTATTCTATTAAATGTTTCAGGCAAATTATGATTATGCAATATTTGATTAATCAACTGCTTCATGTGACTCTTTATCTTTTTGGAGCTTTTCATATTCTCTACAGAGATTTTAGAAATTGAAGCCATTTCAGATTCATAAAAGGGCATAACAGACAAAGAAGAAAGAGTTTGGCAACTTGTGAAATTTTTATTTAAGTAAAATGGGGTTTAGGTTTCTTCTAGTGGGTTCAAAGTCAATGTTGCTAAAGGTCTTAGAAATTTCAAGTAAATTAGTAGGAGTTGGGCAAGTTGGGAACAGTTTCTCCATTATAATAAATAGAAAGAGGAAATGAGTTTGAAGATGACTCATAAGATAAACCATTCTAACAAAGAAACTCTTTTTCTTTGGTTGCACCACAAATTCAAGCCTCATTACTCACATTACATTACCTCTTCTTTTCGTACAACATTAATAAAAGTGAGCTACTACTTTATCATATTATATGAATTAAACAGTATTTCTTAGCCGCTTTCTGGCATTTTCTTCCAACAATTTACCCCAAAGAGAGCTTAGTGTAGCCACTAAAAGAAATTTTCTTATTTTATTGTTTGTCTTACCCCTTATTGCTCTGCAATCAAATTGCATTTGGGCTTCCTTTGATAATGAGTAAGCTTGTCCTAATTTCACCCTTCCATAGGTTTTTATCTAGTAATTACGAATCACACGCTTATAAATAAAATGAATCATTTTCAGGAAAGATGATTCAACTACTATCGTAAGTTGTTGTCTATTTTGCGTGCTCTTATTGCACTGACTTACTGTGTGCCGTTATTAATGAATATTAAGATCTCAGTGTACTGAATGGTAGAAAAAAAATAAATCTAAAGATAGGGGTTATATTTTTTTCTAAGCAATAAATGAGTTGTCGAGTGAAGATTGGCCAAGTGGATTCCATGATATAGCTGTATACAAATAACCTAGTAAAAAAAAGGCACCCAGAAGCTAGTTAAAGAGGAGTAGACAAAGGACGACGAAACCAGTGGAGTACATAAATTAAGACGGATCACATGATTTTACACTGATCAACTTTGAGTTGTCGAGTAAAGATTCCCCCATCTCTTAATAAAGAAACAATGGCCGAAAGAAGGAAAACAACTTGTGTCATGATATTGGGACAATTGATCAAGTTTCTTTTCCAACTTATTTTCATTAATTTCCGGTGGTCGAATAGCTTGAAAAAATAAGACCATATTCAGATATCTTGTGATGAGAGGTTTAATTTAGTATAATTATTTGCTTTTTTCATTGCCAAAAATAAAAATTGAGTTTTGAGTTGAAAATTTTCAAATTAGTCTTGATTTAGGTAAAAAATAAAAAAATGTTTGAAAAAATACATTTTAGCCTCTATTGGAGGTTGAAAAATTACAATATATAGCCAAAAGAACTATCAATGAAAGAAAGTTAAAGTTCAAACTTTTTCGGTAAAAGGAATTTGAAATTTAGGCTCTTCTTAATTACATATTTCAAAGTACAGAAATTATGTGAAAATGACCAGAATAGCTGAGTTAGAGTTTAGAAGAGAAAATTATTGCTTGATTCGTTAAATTAGTAAGGATTGTGCATGTTTACAGGAATTGCACCAAACTGACAATAAGAATTATTTGATATTTATTCATTTTTTTCAAAATTTCATGAAAAGAGATATTTCATTTATTTTTAACATAACACAAAATTGAGGATTACTGTTTTTAAATTTGTCATGGTAATTCTCATAATATGGGTTCGAAATTCATGAAGAATAAATTTACATCTGGTATTAGCAAACTGAATAATTGAAACATTTAGAGAGCTAACTTCATTAAACTATACTAAATTAAGATCTCAAAATCTGATTAATCTAATATTACAACTTTCATCCCAATATTTACTGAGTGATTGTCCCAAAAACTAATGAAAGAAGGGAATGCAAAAGAGAAAGAATTATGCATATTGACTTTTCTTACACAAGTAAAGAAAGGTTCCATTCCAGCTAGGTTGTGCAAATTTTTTGTTTTATTTTTTATTTTTTAAATCAAATTTTGAATTGTATTTCTACAGTTTCCCTATTAATTTTAATAGGTCATAATTTATAAAATTTGAGTCTTTATTACCAATTTTATGAAAAAAATTAGAATTAATAAATTCGATAATTTTAATTATTTTATTTGAATTCAAAATAAGGAGTCAAATTTTTCAAAATATGATCTACTTATACAATTATACACTTATTTAAAAAATGAAAATAAAACAAAAATTTTAAAATAAATAAATAAGTGACAGTAGCACCCAATAATCAAACCTAAATTATAAAACAACTACTATTTTTTCACTAAGAACCGAATTGAAAATCAAAAAGGATCATCACAAGAACTTGAAATTTGGATTCTAATTTGGTTCTTACCCGCAACCTGAATAAAAGAGTTGTATTTTCAAAATGGTTTATATATTATTAACCATATCCAAATTTAAAACAGAAAAAATTAATAATTGAAGCAACAATATTCCTTTAAATATACTTGATGTAGACACCAACGCTTTATCTAATCTTCTTAACGAAATAACAAGTTTTTAATAATAATAATAATAATAATTTTTTACTTATTTAAAAAAATTAGTTCATAAGTTTAATAATTAATAAAATAATAATTTATTTTATATTTTTAACATAAATATAACTTTTGGGTATGTTGAGGCTTCAAGAATAAATAGTTCAACGAAAAGTGCATCTAATAATGCAAGATATTACTATATAAGATTTGAATGAAATGAAATTAGTAAAAAGGAAATACTACTTTCAACAAAATTCTTATATGAACTGGATGTAAGAGGTCATCATCATGAATCAAGTCTATTATAAATTTTATTTTTTTTTTATTTTCAATAAAAAATACTAATTTATTCTTTATAATAAATTCCTAGTCATTCATGATTAAATTCAACTTCTTATCAAAACTTTCATTTTTTCTTCTAATTTTATCTTATATACTATTATTTACTTCATTTGTTACCATATTTACAATCGGAAAAAGAGGAAGAAAAAAAGCTACTTCAACTAATGACTTATAAGTAAATACAATCATGTAAAAATCCATTTCTTTAAAACAATCCAAATAAAAGTCTATAATTATAATATAAATCACATCAATATAAGCTACTAACAATAATATTTACAATCTACTCCTTGCATCACACATATTCCGTCTTTTTTTTCCATTCTATAAAATATTTTGAAAACTTTTTTTTTCTATTAATAATTTTTTTAAATAATTATTTTATATTTTTTTTAAAAAAATATAATTTTCTTTTATTGTTAACAATAATGAAAAACACAATGAGATTATTTGTATGATGCAATTAATTGAATAAAATAAAATTAATTATCTGAAATAGATGAATTTCGAAATATATATTTATAAGTTGAGTTTGGATTTTTTCACTATATTAAAAATAATATATATAACTGTAAAAAGTGGAATTGAGAAGGAGATCACTACAAAAGTGGGGTTGACTTGATGAAGAAAAGTATAAAAAATTAAGAAGCAAAATAGTAAATTAAAGACTAATTAATATTTTTGTTTTGTTTTTAGAAAATGACATAAAATAAAATTCCATGGAAGTACGTAACATGTCAGGTGTTGTAGCGTATACGAGGGTCTCATATTTGACTATTGACTTTCAATCATAACATTTTCATACCCTACACCTCACCGCACCTTATTTCTCCTCCATAATAACATAGCTCTCTATATTTTGCTATTTCTGATCATTATACCCTCACGAGACTTGGATGAACAAACATATATCAACTTCTTTTATAATTATTTTTTATTTTTGTGCTAATTAATATTTGTATACTTGAAATTAAAGTATTATTAATACATATGAAACCGTTTTGATTTTTCATGTGAAGTTAATAATAATGTCTTTATCTTTACATAGAAAATCAAATCTTAAAAATTTAATTTTAATTATGTACCTTAATGAGAATGGCACTAGTATGTTATCAAAACTCAACTTCAATTATTAAAAAAGATTAAAACGTCGCATAATTCAAAAAAACGCATTGATAAAATGAAGAAGATTAGAATTAGAAATGTATGTGTATATAAATAAGAGTAGGTAAAATGGAGTAACCTCCTAGTATTGAAAATGATGTTAATAAATGGAGAAGAAAAAAGGGCAAAAAGGGTTGGATGAAAATGGTAGAGAAAGAAGAAAGAGAGGGGTAAATGAGGGAAACAAAAAGCTATAACGGTTGGAGAATATGACCTTTCACTTGTATTTTGGGCCAAAATATAAAATTTCACTCTCAACTTTAAGTGCTAATTGCGTTTTCACCCTAAGCACACCATTTTGTCAAAAATTGAATTAAATTCAAATAATTAGGGACCAAATCAATAAATGCCTACCATAATTGAATAAAATTTGAAAATAGGTGGACTTATTAAATCAAACAACAAAGGTTAAAGACCAAGGTGTGAATTTTTTTCTACACCCACGTACGTGCAACTTGTTGATCTTTCCTCTGCAACATCAAATCACAACTCTACGACTGAGAAACTAGCACCAATGTTCACCATATCCACCATCTCCACTTCCAATACTTCACAATTTCTACTCCAATCAATTTCCCTTTTCTATCTACTTCAATTTTATGGTGAAACCATATGAAATCAAAACTCCTAATATAGAACATTTTCTCTGATTTTCACAGAGAAGAAAAGTGAATTTCCCTTCTCCTCTTTCTATATGTTCTACTCTTCAAATATAGTTTTCGGGAGGACGTGACGCTGGAGAAGCTTGCGTCTTGGATCTATGTTGTTATGTTCTAAATTCTTCTTCTTTGACTTTGGTTGATCTGTTCCTATTCTAGTCGTTCAATCTCTATTCCCAAAATCTTCCATTTTTCTATCTTTTAGATCACAAGCAGCGATTACTTTTACTAGAGAAAGTTTCAATCTCTCTTTGAATACCTAGTTGAACTGAATTTTTGTGCTTGAAAATCTTAAAAGTCTCAATTTGAGGTACTTGAATCTAGCAAACAATGAGTTTGTACCTTTCAATTTTTCATTTTTGAAGAGATTGGAAGTATTTTTGAAAGCAATTGTCGCCGAACAGAGATGGAGATGGCAGAGGAAAGCTCGGCTTGCCATACAAATGTGGGTGTGGAGAAAATTCACATCTTCATCCCTAATCTTTGTTGACTAATTTAATAAATCCATCTATTTTCAGATTTATTCGGTTATGACGGACATTTATTGATTTGACCACGAAACATTTGAATTTAACTCAATTTCTAACAAAATAGTGTGCTTAGGGTGAAAATGCAAAACATGCAAAGTTGAAGGTGTTTTTAATTAAAGTTCAAAATAGAGTGAAACTGCAACTCCAACCAAAGTTGAGGATGAAATTCATAGTCTGGCCTGTATTTTGTATTCAAGGGAGAAAGAAGATGAAGACAGAATAAGGCATAGTTTGGATGGTCCTATTTATTTTTTAAAAGAGTAGCAGAAGAGTTGAGCTGAGCTGAGGTTTTTTTTTTTTTTTAATTCTTCTTTTCTTCCTAGTAGTGTATGTGTATCTACTACATCCTAATTCCTTGGGATCCTCAAGAGTCTAAACTCAATCCTGACCGTTCAATCTGAAACCGAAGTGTGCTCGAGTGAGTACACGTGCTTGCTATCTTTACTTCCTTTTTAATGTTTTGCTTCCATGCATGGAATTCTCCTCCAACTACAGCACAAAAACAAATTGAGAGAGAGAGAGAGAGAGAAAACTGAATGAGTCTTGGTTTTGCTTTGATTCTTTGCTCCTTCCTCGCCATTTTTAGCGACCCATTTCATCTAAACCTTTGATTTTTATTTTTTCTTCAAAAAAAATAAATTAACAATTCAACGGTGAGATGGAGGGGTTGAATGTGTGTACTAATTAGATAAAAATGGGGATTTTGTTGAAGAGGGCTGTTTGTTTGGTTTGGTGGGTCTGATCTTTTGTACTTCCTAAGAAAAATAAAACTGTCACATCTTCTGATTCTTCTGATCAATCAATAGTGATAAAGCTATAAACTTTGTTTGATCTGTTCTCTGATGCTCTGAATTTTTTTTTTTTGATCTGTTTGCTGCTTAGTATTATCACCATCCTTTGGGCCCTGTCGTGAAAATGCAGCATTCTTCAACAGTTGGAGGTAAGATATAAGTTAGTGATCTCGTTTTCTTTACTGGGTATTTCTATTTCTGTGCAATTAGATCAAATATGGAACCTAATCAGAAGAAAAAATTGTTTATTTGTAAGTTTTGCAATAAGAGATACCCATGTGGCAAGTCTTTAGGGGGTCACATTAGGATCCATTTGAATGGTAATGGGAACAGTGCTCGTAATGTGATTGTGAATGGAAATGGAAATTCTACTGATTTAGAAGAAGATGAGTCTTTCATTGCTGCTAATGGAAGCAACAGCAAAAGAGACTCTGAACTTTATGGTCTTAGAGAAAATCCCAGAAAAACTAAAAGGTATGTGGTTGATCCAAACAATAGGCGTTTTTTGCAAGAAAAAATATGTAAAGAATGCGGTAAAGGGTTTCATTCACTCAAAGCTCTTTGTGGTCACATGGCTTCTCATTCCAAGAGCAGCTTTGAAGATCAGTCTGAGACTACTGAGAGGCTCAAAGATCAAGTTTTTGATAGCCAATCAGATACTGAAACATCAGCTCCAAGTAAGAGAAGGAGATCTAAAAGAATGAAGTATAAGACTATTGGTGCTTATTCTTCTTCATTATCCTCTGCTGCTTCTGATTTAGAGCAAGAACAAGAAGAGGTAGCTTTGTGTTTAATGATGTTGTCTAAAGATTCCGGTTTTAAAGGCTGTTTTAGTTCGATTGGTGATTCTTCAGATAATAATTCTGTCGTTCTAGAGACCAAGTCATCATCATCTCCTAAATTGAAAATCAGTGTAAAGAAAAATGGGGTGAACTGTGTATATAACAAAAGTAATGGAGTTTTGGGGTTGAACAGAGCAGAGAAGCAGGAATCTTTTGAAAATAATCAATCTGAGAATTCTGATTCTGGGTATTTTAGAAATGGGCCTAAAAGGGTTGAATCTGAAGTTTCAGTGCATGGGTTTTTTGGAAATGATGAATCAAAGAAACCAAAAGCTGAATTTGGGTCTGGATTTGAAGAGGAGAGCTCTTTTCCTGAACTCGAGAAAAGACTAAGCAGGTATAGGCGTATTAAGAGGGACTTGGGGAAGGATCTGGTTGAGGAAGAAGTATCAAGAAAGAGAAGTCAAAATGAGTTTAAGAGTCATGAATTTCCCAGAAGCAACGGTTCAAAGATGGGTAAATGTCCAGTTGTAGAAAACAGAACAAGCCATAAAAAGGCTAATGCTAAGGGTGGTCGCAGTGATTCAGTATATGAGAGTGGGGAAAACAGCATTAATACTGATAGTGTTCCTAGTTCACTGCCTAATACTAGCAAAAAGATCAAATCTTGCAAGGTGAAAAACCAAGCTCTGCAGAAGTTGTCTGGCAATCCAGAGAAAAAATTGGGGATTAAAAAAGGGAAAGTACATGAATGTCCATTTTGCTTTAAAGTTTTTAGGTCCGGACAAGCTTTAGGTGGTCACAAGAGGTCCCATTTTGTTGGGGGTGGTGAAGATAGGACTGTTGTGATTAACCAACAAGTGCCTGAGATATCAATGCCTGCTCTACTTGACCTTAACCTCCCTGCTCCAGTTGAAGAAGATGCAAATGAGTATTACATACCCACATGGTAAATTCTTCAATTTCTCTTATTTCAAGTGGGTAACTTTGGTATCAACAGATGCTTCATTTTCAGACACAGAGTGTACAGGCAAAGTTGGTGAATGTTTTTGCTTCAGATTGAAGGAAATGTCTTACAGAGGTAAATTACTGTTATATTTGTTTGCTTAAGAAATGTAAGAAGCAAAACTCATCCTTTTTTTTTTTTTGCTCTTTATAGGTTTTTTTTTGTTTTGTTTATTGAACATAGACAGAGCATTTTGATTCCCAAGTTGCTTACTTGGCTGTTAATGCTACTTGATTATCTTTATTCTTATTTAAGATATCAAAATTCAAGAACTAATCATAACCCTTTTTAAATCCTTTTCTTGTCTCCTACTGAAATTGAAGCTTCAAAAACTCCAAATCGAAAATGGTCTTTTATAAGGTGTACTTGAATTGAATAATTTGCATTGTAGTTGAAGTGAAGATCCTAAAAGAATCACGGACCACCTGCTTTCCTTTGCTTTAATGGAAGACACTAAAAGAAAAAAGTGGCCATTTTTAAAGGTTGGGTTGGGTGAGAAGTTTCCTTTTCAATTTCCGAAGCTTAAGCATTGAGTTTTCACAATATTCCAATTTCTACGTATTTTTGTCTTCTACTTAACACTAAAAACATCTTCTCTTCTCTGGAAACTGCTTCTTTACTGTTAACCAACCATAACCAATCGTTCTTGTACTGTTATTTAGTGCTTTTGATTTAGAGCCTTCTTAAATTATGATTTAGACGAAAAGTGAACAAATTATTATTATTATTTTTAAATATAACTAAAATAGAAGAATTCAGTTGCACAATTAGGAAAGTAGCTTCAATTTAGTTCCATATATAGTCTAATATAAAGGGGAGGAAAAAAATCCAATCTTTCCAAGAAATTGAGTCACCCTCTATGACTTGGAATGTGAAGGGGTCACCACCGTGCCTCATACGCAAACTTTGTGTAGAAGACTAGAAGAAGCTCAAACAGACTTCAAGTGGAAAATAATAATTTATTTCACTAATCGTATATGCTTAGCAAACAATTAATAGCTTTCTAAAAACAAAACAAATAGTTGGCATAGACAAAGCTAACATTAGAGTATAAGAATGAAGTAATAGTAGTTTAATGAATGAAATATTGATTGGATGTAGGAGAAATGAAGATAGAGGAAGTGGTAGCAGTAATTAGGAAATTGACAAAGGGAGGAGTGGTTGGCTTTTGGCTAAGGCAAGATTTGTAAAAAAAATGATTTCTTTTAGTGTTGTGTGGAAGAATCATGAAACGACAATCATAGCTAAATAAAAATTAACATTTGGTTAAAGGTGGTTGTTTAGTCACCTACCCATACCATTACCTCTTTCAAACTTATTACTGCAACTGAATTATATTCCAATTCCTGCTTCATACGCACCGTTTTTATCTTTCTACTTCTTGCAGACCATAAAAGTCAAGCTAGTTTAAGTCCTTATCTTTTTGTTAGATTGTAATTAATCATAGCTAAGCTTTTTGGATAAAATATTGTAGTGTTCAGAAAAATAATTAAGGTGAAGAAAGGGACCCAAAACCATCGTCTAATAGTATTGTTCATAAGACTCGTCCCTTCCACTTCCAAAATGTTCATTTATTTATTTAAAACTCAAAAACGATTATTTATAAAAAAGACTTGAATCTACTTAGTTAACAAAAAGCAAAACTTGCAATATGGCTCCTCTCCTCTCCTCTATCTTATTTAAAAAACAAACACAGTCCAGAAAGAAGAGTGAGTAGGTCTTCATTACATAATTTACTCCCTACCTCTTCTTTTAAACGTGGCCATGGGCTGATTCAGTCCAATAAAACCGTCGGTTTTGGCCTCGAACCGTAACCATTAAGTTCGGACCGAAATTAATGGAGAAACAGGCCGGTTCAGGTTCAACCATTTTGTAATCTATGGCCCGCCATGAATTAGAACCGGCCGTGAATCGTCCAAGCAATCCACAGGTTAATTGGTAGAATTTTTTTTTTTTAAAAAAAAAAAAATCTTGTCGAACTGGTTCGAACTGCCGATTTTAACACCCTTGTATTGCCCGAATACTGATCCGTTAATAACCGTCCATTAAACCATGAATTGCCGGTCACCAGTCCAATTTTGATCCCCTCCTTAAATAAACCGTGGCCCGCCAAGCAATGGTCCGTGGGGATGTCTAGCTCTTCTTCAATCATTTTATTATCCAAATTATAGTTTTTGGGCCATGTCTAACTCTTCTTCAATCATTTTATTATCCAAATTATAGTTTTTTTAAAAAAAAAAAATTATTTGCAGTTTTGCATATATATATTCAATTTGATTTTTACTCTTCAATTTAAATAAACATTTCAATACACTTTTTTCAGTCCAGCATAGGATTGATTGCTGGAGAAATTCTTAACGAGGAGAGAAAATTGGACTGAGAAAATATAAAAATGTACATATTACATGTTAATGTTTGATTATCTGTGGTATGTTAAACATAATTTACGTAGAAATTATCTATATTAGCCCATTTTTATTTGGGTAATTTAGTTGAATAGCATCTTTAAAAAAAAATAGCATATTAAATTTAATATTTAGTGAAATGTCACTTTAAAACTAATAATATTAAATTTTTTTACAATTTCAAAACTACCCTATTTGTCAAAAAATATTAATTTATTTTAATTAATTAATTAAAAATTAAAAAATAATATATGTAAATATATAATTTCAAATTCTTTCAAATTTTTACGACAGTTAGACGGTTTATAATGATGTTCATCAGAAAATTAAAAATTAAGATTTATCATATAAACCAATATAGCTCATTATCAATAAATATAAATTTACTATAAGTCAATATAATTTAAAATTATTTTAAATTTCACCAAATGAATGGAAAATTGGTTTTATCACGTCTAGACAGTTTCAAACACCATTATCATAAAATTAAATTAATATTCATCCATATTTATCAGTATATATTTATCAGTATATATCAATATTCGTCAATATTCTAAACAATATCGGTCAATAATGTTTTTTAACACAGTTCATTATTAGTTCATACAAATTTATTTACAAAAAACCAAGGGCTTTTTCCAAAATCTTAGAAAATATAAGGATTGAAACTGAAAAATAATAGGCATTCTTCTTGAAACTGAAACAACATACACGCCGCCATGACCAACCATCGAACTTGCTCCGATCGACCAGGACCAGTTGTCGTCGGACGAGGACCAAGTAGCTCTACTCATTCAATGCCGACAGCCTTCAATTTGATCTGTATCTTCAGCATGCCTTTGGATTTTCAAATCCGATCAAATATAGCTAGTTAACACTTAATTTCTCTGAGATCTCAGCAATCAGCCTTGCCAAATCATACTTGGAGCACATTTGCTGTGCGCACTATGTTGCAGATCGACTGGAGGAACAATAAGCCTTGCCACATCCCTCGCACGACTGATAACGACATCCTCTCATCTCCATCGGAGACAAAACACACCATCGAGAAAACATAATCATTGCAGAAGAGACTCAAAGTGATTCGAGAGTGAAAACCGACTGCCACGAATCGCGACTAAAAATCTCCATTTAAACGCCATGATTGACACGAAGACTGATCCTCTAGCCGACCCAGTTCTCTAGATATCCAGATTGTGACTTTTCATCTTTTTTTATTAGAATAATTTTCCAAATCAACAACCGATTTTATTCCACAATGCCGTCGATGATGAACGATGGGGGTGGCGAGACAAATGCTTCAACGCTGGCAAGGATATCATCATTCAGGACCAGAATGTGGTTCAAAATCTTTGGTTAATATATCTCGACGAAAATGGTGATTGAATATGAAATTCTATTTTAATTTTTTGCGTTTTATTTTTTAAATAATAATAATAAAATTACAAAACAGAAGGGCATAAGGGTAAAAGTATAAAAGATATCCTTTTTTTTAAAAAAAAAATTTAAAACATATGTGCAATTTTTTTAAATCAAAGTTGCAAACTGTGATATATGATAGTAATCCTTTTATTGTTTATTTGTGATAATGATTTTATAAATTTTTTTTTTTATAAATTGGTCAAAAGTATTAAAAAATTATGAAAATGATCACTTTTGTATATTTCCATAAAAATAATTATATTTTAACATTCAACCTTAATTAAGTAATAAGTGTATTAAATAATAAATCCATTTTATCTTCATGATAATGTTATATTTACAAAATTTATAGATAAATTCAAATATTTAATTAAATATCAAGGATAAAAATGAAAAATTTGAGAAAATGTATCTTTTATTACATTAAAAGTGAGATTTATTTTGAAACAAATTAATGAATATCACATAGTGACATGTATTACAAAACGGAGAGTAATATTAAAAAAACACCCGCCATTTTTCAGGCCATATTCAACAATTGCTTTCTATCACTGCCACATCTCCATAGGAGCTTGATGCATGTAGCTCCTTCTCCAGCGAGTCCACTGTCACCAAAATGGGTCCACTCGAACTGATAAATTCCTGTACTTACAGAGAGAGTTTCTGTCAAAATTTTATAACCTTTTTTTTGACGTATTTCGGTGAGTTTCAAGTGTTGATTGTTGCATCATTAGATTTGTTTCAACTTACTCTTTCTTTTTATGAAAAGCTTTTTCAATTTTTGGATGCATTTTATTATTTGAAAATTTAGATCCAAATGGATTTTAGTTTTTTGACGAACTAAGTGGAATCAAGGGAAATAAAATAATTGTATATTTGAACTCAAATATCAAATTGATTGGAGTAGTGTAGAAATTTATAATTTTTAAAAATTTAGATCGAAATGAGGGTTTTGAGTCTTTAGTTATAAACTGTTTATAAATATATTATAAATATGCTATAAATAGCCATTTTAGGAACAAATATGACACTTCTTATTTTCAAACTTAAAACATGTATATTTAAAAAAATAAAATTACATATATTTTCAGAAATTAATAAAATAGTATATTTTTAGGGTGACATAATTAGCTTAAAACTGAATTAATTAAAAATTTTAATTGATTATGATGTAATTCTGATTCTTCTTAAAAATACCTGAAACTTCTCCCACTGTTACACTATCTTTATGTTTCACGCATCTTCAAGTTTTAAGTTTTATATTTCCAACTTTCAGTTTTAAGTTTCATAAAAATTACTGTTATTGTTGTTGTCAAAGTATGGATGCTTATGTTTATTGTTCAGTTTACATTGTTGTTTTGGTTAAATATCGATGCTTATGTTTGGCATTGGTTCCGCTTTAATGATTGAGTTTCTTTTTTGAACGACAGCGCGATCTCAAAACCCATCTAAAAAACTGTTCTAATAAGCATCCCTGTTTCTCATCTTCCAAAGCATCAAAATGGTGATGCTGTTTTTATAAAATTGAAGTCAACTAATACTATGACAAGTAGGTTTTGTGATTTACAGTTTGGTGTTTCATTTTCTGCTTTCAACATTTCTGTTTCGTCCCTCTATTTTGTTTTTTCTGTCCTCTACAACATGGTTTCAAAAATCAAATGAACCAATATGTTGTGTTTGCATTAAGATAATTGCTTTTATTTCCAATTTGTATGTGGGATTCATCTCAGATTTAAAATCTATCTTTGCTGGCTTCATTTCTCGGTTTAAATTTCAATTTTCTTTGTTGATATTTTGTTCCCACTTCATGTTTATAAGTATCTTCATCTCCGCTTATATAGGAACTGTTTTGCAACTTTTGCATGTTTTGTGGACTGTTACGTTAGTTTTACACATTTAGTGGCTGCTTAGAAATTTGTAAATATTTAGGGATCGTTCTGTAATTTTGACAAGTTTAAAGGGTGTTTTTATAATTTTGCATATTTAAGGAATTTTTTTGGTAATTTTACATGTTTTATGTACTATTTTATAATTTATGCATGCTTAAGGATTGTTTTTGCAGTATGACATGTCTTAGGGACTATTTTGGTAATTTTACATGTTTTAGGTACTGTTTTATAATTTTTGTATGCTTAAGGACTATTTTATAATTTTAACATATTGTATAGACTGTTTGATAGCTTTTCATGTTTTAGGGATTGTTTAGTATTTTTTTTAAAATACAGGGACCATTTTGTACTTTTCCATGACATAAGGGACTTTTTGGTAATTTAGTATATTTTTTCTGAATTTGTAATTTTATGTGTACGTGGGGCGTTTTGGGATTTTAATAAACTATTTAGAGATTAATTGGGTAGAATGTATTTTATTTAGAACTAACTTGTAATTATTTTTAAGGAAAAAAGAATATTTAGATTAAAGGATAACTGTTTATATTCCACAATTTTTTTCTACACTTTATCGCTTTGAATATATGTATGTGTTCACACAAATGATCACTAATCATTAATTAGGAACATCAATAGTGTTAATTAATAAAAGTAATTTTTTCTTAATAAATAAAACTTAACTTAATATTTGACGAGTAAATCCAAATATTAGTTAGAATGAAATTTTAATTAATGTACGCAACCTTCTTCCTTAGAAAATTTGGTTTCGAATCTTGCTTCATTTTAATTAAAAATAGAGTAAAAAAAAAGGTTGCAAATTTATTTTATTTTTTTGAATGTAAGTTCAATTTAAGACATGAATTTTCAATTTTTTAATCAATATTTATGAGAGTAAAATTCTCTTTTTTAAGGATTATGTTTTTTTTTATTATTTAGTATTTAATGCAATTTGTTATTATTTATTATTAAGGGCTTAATTGGATTATTTTAAAAATACATACTATTTTGTTCATTTTAAAAAATATATGTGGTATATCCCGACTCACCCTTTTTATATATTATCCTAAGGTAATTATGCACAAATAATAAACAGATTAATACAGGAAACAAAAGACGAAGCAGGCCAATTCAGTTATAGAGCAGTTGTCTTGAGTTCCTCAAAAGCAGAAAGGAGTAGATGGGTATGACGTGGGCCTGCTACTGGGATCCTCATGTTATGTTTGTTATCAATTGGGCCCCTATTTTTTCGGTTCGTTTGCCCTACTCTGTCTTAGTAATTTGCATGTTGCAATTGATAGTTAATTGAAAAGCATATTTATTCAGTAACGAAAATAAAAATAATCATAAAAATAAAAACTAGCCAAAGATTTGATGGTGTGAGCTTGAGACTGCTAAATCACTTAAAAACCTTTTGAAGCCGCATCCAGACAAGTATTACTTTGCGCTGATGACAGATAAGATGTATAATTAACGCCACCAAACAGTATTATAACTGCCAAATCGCCCATTCCTCTTTAGTACAAATAGTAATTACATTAAGGAGGCTTGAAAACTACTTCCCCCCCCCCAAGTAGCTAATTCATATTCAGATTCTTAGTTTTTTATGTTAGTTTTACCGAAATGGAGTAGAGGAAATTAATTAGTTAACACCCTCAATCATTTGAAGATTTACTGTCAACTTAATTTCAAATTTATCTGTTGTTTCTGATAGTAATTAAAAATTAAACTTAATTATTAAATTATTTATTTTATAAATTTAATCGAATTATACCCTCTAAGGTCTATTGAATTTAAGTTAATACTATGATATAAATTAATAAAAAAATTAGTTTAATTTCAATTAAATTATACTTATTATTTATTTTTTTTTTCATTTAGTAAATAAGGTTCACAAATGAACCTAGTATGCTTGCGCTAGACAAAATGACATACATGACTATTATTGAAGAGTTTAATCTGGTGAGAAATGAAGTAATTAATTTATGCCCTCCCCTTGTTTACTCTTTAATTTTTATGTAGAGAAGTAAACAGTAGTAGTTAACTGTATTTTTTTTTTTTACAGAGTAGTAACTGTTTTTATTAAAGACTTGGGGTTAAAGAAAAAAAACTGTGTTCAAAAAGAGAATTTTGGGTACATGAATATTATGCATGGTGTAGGAAAGTAAAGCTGAAAAGGTGAAAAAAGAAAAGAAAAGAAAAGGGTAAAAAAGAGTGGAAAAGGAAAGCATGTGAAATGGGAGTGTCGGCTGACTCTGAAGCAACATCGAATTTCACGCAACTGAAAGTGGGACCACTCTTTTTTTTTTCTTACACACTGATAAAAATTCATATGCAAATGCAACAATCTTACAGTTACGTACGTACCTTCTAACAAAAGAAACCGCTAAAAGGACACACCTCACAACTGCCATAAGGAACAGCCACACATGAATTTCAGATTGTGAAATTAACCGATCAATTCTTTCAAAACTACGCTGTTTTTCTTTTAAGTTTTAGAAATCAAAGGTCAGTGGTAACGTTTTCATAATAACAATAATTATATAAAATAATATATGTATACATATTAGGTAATGTCATTATCAAGTTTTACTACATAAACACCTAATTAACCCAAATATTTACTTACACCTGATCAGTAGCTATAGTAATTTAGAATGAGGCCAATCATGCATTCAATATTGTACATGTCAATGGTGTAAACTTATGAATGAAATGTAAGAGAGAAAGAAAGTCACCCTCACTTCCAAAATGCGTTGCCCTCACGCTTCCATAATTACATATAAAGCCTCTCCGCGCATCACCTGTATTTACTGAGAAATTAGGTTTAATTAATGCCTCGCTTATTTAGTAATCAAAAGGGTCATTAAAGACTTGGTCAGCTAAATCACCAAGGAAATTCGCATATAAAATTGTCTAATCACATAAAGTTATCCTAAAAAAACGGTGCCCTATACTTTTTTTTTTTTCTCCTTTCATCAACAAATAGAAGGTTAGATAAAGGAGTTTATAATATAAAAACATATTATTCCATGATCAGGCAAGCATCTCTGCTGAGATTTTATCTCCCAAACATAAAATTTACTCAAGTCAATTAAAATAAATATAATTCTACAGTTATTGAATGCCAAAAATGGGTACTATAAATAAATATGATGTTGTTGATGATGCAATTTCATCAGAAAATGAAGACATCATACACAAATCACAAGTAACCAGTAACACCCTGGCCTACCATTTCAGTGAATGAGAATCCAACTTTGTTAGAATATTTTATACTATTCTCCCAATCAAATACTACCAAGTAGCAACTATTTAAACTTCAACACTTCTCCTGACCTAAAATGTAGAGGCTGAATTCCTCTATAAGATTTCATTGTTTACCAAATAAAAATCTGAATTTTCCGCTTGTCTTCATTGAGTATATTCATAGACATACGTGTACGTCGGTTCACCCGTGAGGGAGTGTTGGAACCCACATATAAAAGGTCAATTAACTTTTGCTACATCTAACTTATAAATCATTGTTATATTTATTACTTAATAATCAATATGAGATTACTTTTGGGATACGATTCAATTGACTACTTGTAAATTGTTTTGTTGACGTGTTGAAGTTAAAAAACAA
The DNA here is from genome assembly GCA_948099555.1 of Croton setiger. Classification (NCBI taxonomy): domain Eukaryota; kingdom Viridiplantae; phylum Streptophyta; class Magnoliopsida; order Malpighiales; family Euphorbiaceae; genus Croton; species Croton setiger. The sequence continues at coordinate 20,996 of CANUEY010215111.1, forward strand.
AGATGCATTTAAGTAACAAAGTCAATTTGTTTTTATATGCATATAAATGGATAATCTAAGTTAATTTCAAATCAGGTAGGGAAAGTAATTTGTACCATTCTCAGCTGTTACGCATTCCAGGAGGCACAATATCCCCAAGTAGTCCTTCATCTACTGGAAGCTGGTGGGTTGGATGTTGGGGTGCATCGGGTTCCGCTGTTTGAACTGGTACTTGTGAGTGTGTACTAGTTGGGGGACTTTCTTTAGGTGATTGAACTCCAGGATAATAAAATTGATACATTGGAGGATTCAGATGGTTAACAAACGCCGCCTCATGACTAATGATTCCACCTCTGGGAAAACCAACTGTATGATGACAGTGTTGGCCTTCATATGTAGTAATCACAATGGTGGGATCTTCAGAAGATCGTTCAACCCTCTTCTTCACAGTACATTTGCTGTTTGTGCAACGATAGTAGCTCCTGATGCATTTTTGAAATCAACTAACATAATATGGTCAGGAAATATCTATATTGCTACACACGATTTTCCTCCCTTCACATTAACTAATTGGAATCAAACTCTTCTTTTTGCATATATGATTCTAAATTTTAATTCAATTCAGGCAAGCGTTAGAATGCAATTTATATAAATTAAAATTTTGCGAACAACCAGAAGTTGCTGATTTAATGCAATTTGACTAATGTTTAATAGAAAAGTTTAGAACTGCCATGTATCAAATGTTAATATGTGCCCTTTTTTCTCAAGAAGATAAAACAGTATGAAATTATAGAAGAAAAAGATCAATTGAAAAATTACAAATAACGTTGGATGAAATAATGGAAATAACTAATGGTTTAATATTTAATCCGTAATCAAAATTTGCAGGGTTGACACATTTTTGTTACAGAAATACAATATGAAAAGAAAATTAAAAATAGGGAGAAGGAATCGAAAAGGAAGATGGATTGCATACCTGGGAAATGGACTGTTTTTAACTGCCTTCTGTCCATATTTCCGCCACCGGTAGCCATCCTCGAGATGATCAACTTCACTTTTGGTCATAAATGCAAAACGTGGCTGGCGTATTCTTTTCTGCCCTTTCTTCCTACCCTTACTCCTACAAAATATTTCACCTACAATTATCAAAATAAGAATAAAATTCTAGAAATTAAAAATATGTAGCAATCATGTGTCATAAATTAACAGCACATTATGAGGCATTTCATAACTATAAAGTTTTAATAAGATAAATGTAGGTCAAATAATTAAAGAATGCTTAAAATTGACACTGCTTTTTCTTATGATGAAATGGGGAGATTCAATCATTTGTATGTCATGCAAGGGATGATCTGTAACACGATTGCTACAAGGACATAAAATTATATGCAAGTTCAAGATATACTACCATAGGTATAAATAATAAAAATTGCTAGAAGGATTAAGAAATGTTTGTGGTGTGCTAATTTAGCACCATAAAAAAATCAAGAAAATTAGATTCTACCAGACCTAATGCAGTAAAAGATATATAAAATGATGACTAAAATTATCGTTGTAAAGATTTTTCCAATCTTTGAAAGGGGGAAATGAAGTGAATCTAGAAGAACTGTAATAAACTGATATTAGATATGAACCAACAAGTTACTTGGAGTTGATGGATGCTATAACTTAAAAAGTTGCTAATTATAATCCCAAAAATCAACATAAAGCTATGCAAAGATCATCATATGGAAAATAATGTTCATCATATAATGCATGTGTATAAAGGCGTTATAACGGCTAAGCTTTCATTAATTGTACTAAGTTGAGATTGGGGAACTTCTCTAAAAGAAGATATAAAAACCAGTTAGTATTACTAAAATATATGTAAAATTAATGCAACAAATCCCACTTAAGCACTCAGCACTTAAATTCCATTTCCTTCCGAATGAGTAAAATAAGTTCATCTAACAAGAAAATGTTAACACGGCAAAACTATGTATGGAGAATCGTAATTAAAAACAATATACTAAGACATATTATATTAGATTAAAATGAAACATAGAAGACCTAATCATGCAAACCCAGTGACAAGACTAGCAAAGGAAAGCACAAATGCAAGGTTGCTTCATTAGCATCAAGAAGAAAGAAAGAAATGTGAAACAAAAAAGCAATAAACGGATGTGTTGTGCGATTTGCAGACACGTATCACCATCGGAATGATTATAATGTATACGCACTATCTAAAGATAATGAAAATGCAATCTCAGAATCCAAATTAACAATACACGATCCTATCAACAGAATCTCACTCTCAACGAATATCTCAATCTCTATTCTCTACCTTACTTCAAATTAAAAAGCAAAAAATGTTTTATTTCTTTTTAGGCTATATATTCTCACTTTGTAAAGTTTGAAAATATAAGTTATCATATTATTCTCTATATATATGAACGCTATAATTTAGAAAAAATTGGGGAAAAAATAAAGGGAGAGAAATTCTGACGAAAATTATTCGTATTAAAAAGATAGAGAGCACGCCATTCCCGCCGCAATAACGGCGGTGTTCGAGGGCTCTTCAATTATTATTGCCAAAATAAAAAATTGGCCCCTTAAGATTTTAAAAATTTCCCATCTAGCCCCATATTTTCTGTTAAATTACGAAACTAGCTCAACCTTTCTTCTCTCCCCCAACTTGCATGTAACTAAGAATTTTGGAAAGTTTCTAGGGAAGTGTACGGACGCGCAAATTGCACTCTCTCTTTCTAGTCTTCCACTCTAACCAGAAAGAACGAACAGATAATTTGGATTCTCTTTCTGACTACTTAAAAGTGCAAAAACTATATATGGTTATCGCCTTCAAATTCGAGTTAATTACAATACTAGCCATTTCATTTATCTATATCCACTCACGGTATGTCAGGTGGTTTCCCGCCGGAACTGGTAGACTTGTCAGGCTTATCTTCACTTGAGCTTGAAGAGACCGACGGATTCGAAGGTGAAACCACATCGCCAACGCCACCACCAACAGTACCGCTCTGAGCCGCTTTACCATCAGTTACCGATCCTTGTAATCCGACGTTTCCAGCGAAATCGGAGGTATCTTGAGGTTCGATCGGGTCCAAGTCGGAGAAGTGACCGGTTTCAGAAAGATTCCATCCGAATTCGCTGAGAATACTAGTGTCTCTATCACTAGCAAAAAGGTAATTGACACTATCGGAGTTGGTCCAGCTGGAGTCGCTGGTGAAGTCGCCTCCGGGATCGAGATTGTCACTAGTATCCATTGAAGTGTAGGATCTAATTGCAGAAAGCGAAAGCGAAAGCAATTAGGGATTTGACATAGAGAGAATTGGGGAGGAAGAAAAATTGACTAGAGGATGAAAAGTGAAAAAGTAAAGAGAATAGTTAGAGAGAGAGAGTTAGGGTTTAAGAAGTGTGAAAGAGTGGTTTTGATGGAAAGGACGCGTAGTTTTTGTAGATGAAAAGTGATGAAGAGAAAGAAGGACGAGTCGGAAATAGAGGCGTCAACTGCAAATTAGTACGGGAGATGGATATTTAAGGGGATAGACGGGCCCACTACGCGCATGAGTGAATAGTACATACTTTCCGACAACTGGTTTATAATAACTTTATTTATTTCCCATTTTTTCTTTTCTTGCTCTCAGTTTTTATTTCTTTATAAATAAAAAAATCCCTTTTTAGCTCGCCTCATTAGTTATAGTTGCAAATCCATCAGGTTTCCCAAAATATTCAAGGGGATAGATTATATATTTTTTTTTAAAAAAAAAATTTAAATACCGATTAATTCAGATTCAATTATTACATTTTTAAAAAATTTTAGTTTCTCCTTCCGCTACATCAATTAGACGAATTGATTGTTGATTAAAAATGTAGTTTAACTTATGAAATATCTTTGATATTTGATCTGCCTTAAAAAAAAAAAAACTATGAAATTTCTTCTTATACTTCATCTCTAATTAATCATAGGAAATAGTAGTATCTAACATATTTTTAAAATTTCTTTTATTAAATAGTATAAAGTTTGAGAAATTTAACAAATAGCAAATTTATTTTTATTTTTTGTTTTTTCTTTTCTATTCCATTTTAATTTTATTTCTTTTATATATATATAATATTAATTGTGATCGGTTTCCTGTGACGAACGGTGGTCCAATAATCAACTAATGGTAAAAATCTGATAATATTTGACATATATATATATATATATATATATATATATATATATATATATATATATTTATAAATGTAAAAGATATAAGTTGACTTTAGTTTAGTGGTAAGAGTTGTTTGCCACACAGAAAGTTCATGGCCTAAAATCTCATTTATGGTAAATTTTATTTTTATCCCTATATTGGTCCGGCTGTGTGAAACAGTTTATTAAAGAAATTAATATTTTTAAATTTGGTATATTTGAAATTTAAAATAATAATTATTTTTTTTAAAATGTACTATTTACTTTATATTATTATTTTACCGCATGTTGGTTTTTAAAAAATGTTATTTGCTTGAGAGACACTTAATTATAAATATATTTGCTCTTAGTTGGTTTGGAAATTCAGAATTATTATATGGAATTTTAGCTTAATAGATTATGATTAGGTTGAGGCACTAAAAATAAAAAATACTTATAGAGTATTAAGAAGCAATTACTCTATTAACTTATTATAAAAGTTTGTTAGGTTTAGATTGTATTGTAATGCCATTTTCATTATACTGAATTACTTTAAAATTGCATAATATATAACAGTAGATTTATAAATACACAAAAACCAAATGATTTGTCTTCTAGAATTAGTATAATAAAGTGAAGTCAGAATTGCTTCATTTCAACATCAACAATTAATAAAATTGTAGTTCCAAACCAATGATTAAAGAATTTTAGAGAGTGATAAATGATTACCAAATACTACCATCATCTAGTATTTTAAAACTCTTAAAAAAAACTGAATATTAAATTATTTATCTTTCAATTAATTAACCAATGTTTATTAGTTTCAATTTAACTCATTAAATACTTTAACATAATTTTAACTCAAAGTTTTTCATCTTTTATGCATAAAGATGCTCCAAATTTGGTTAACTGTTATAATGTAGAATTTACTAATAGACATAAATGGCATGAAATTTTTTATACATTTTATCAAATCTGTCTTAAATTCATTTATTACTGTTTGTGGATAGCATGAGTATTCATTTAATAAAATTTTAGCTTTTTAAAAACATTAAAATTATAAATAATTGAAAAACACAAATAAAATTTCAAGTTCTACCGCAATGTGAAATTACAATAATTAGTTATTTTCAAATAAAGAAATACAATAACAATCATAATTAAATAATTAAATAAAATTCGAATGTTTAAATGTTTTATATTTTATGGATAACAAGTTTGTCATGATCCAAATTTGGGAACACAGCCCGCGTATGATTAAACTGAAATTCAACCATACAAGCCTAGCAGATTACCAAAGTACCCTCAAACTTAGTTACATAAAATAGTAAGTTAAATTCAGGATACTAAATAAATTTCAAAATCCTAGTTCAAATTATGTTTCTCAGACGTCTATGTTTCATAGTTAAATTTAACTAGGGACTGGACCCATATTCTCTTAAAATAAAAATTCAATCCACACATCTCTAGAGATTGCTCGAAGGCTACAAAAGAAACAATGCTGAACTAAAATCAGAAAGATACCGCCGAGACCTTCGAAGGAATCTGTAAGGCAAGAAGATGGAATCTGCTTATAATACTAGCATGACATATAAGGGTGTGAACATTATAATGTCTAATAAGTTCTATGTGAAGCAGAGAATCTACTAAACCAAATATATATGTATATATACTAAACCAAACATATATGTATATATCACAAATAATCAAACAGCAACTAAACAGTGGTGTGTCGGGGTCACCGAAATCCAAACTCTCACCCTTATATCGCTTTTAGAATCAATTGTCAAACTGAAGTAATAGATACTAGAATCATCTTTATTATGCCACAATTCAAATATCAAAATAATCAACAGAACAAATACTAGAATCCTCTGTCCCTTATACAACACACCATCACAAACATAAGCAAGTCTCATAATCAAGAATAATAACACAAATATATATATAGCAAATCACAAATAACCATTCCCTGTCTTCTAAGGTCTATAAAATAAGGCTAGGGTATAGAAGGAAATATTATTATTCGAAGAGAAAGAAAAAATATAAGAATTGGCTTTTATATATATAATAACTAATAGTTCCTAACACATAGTACAACACAAGTAATTATGAACACCCATAAAACTTCCCTCGGCTTAGAACCAAAAGTGCAATCCTCCACCAAGGTCCGAGATATCACCAGACCGTCGACTCAAAAACACAAAACTACCCAAGAAGCAAGCTGCTAGAACACCCAAAATGACAAGGCCTGCTCCGTTCCTCCTCGCAGAACGACAGGAACTCACTCACCGAACGACAACACGGCTAGCCGAAGCTTATTGCTAGACGATAGTCCTCGCATGCCAAACGATAGGGCTTGCCACACGTGCCCTCTGTTAGATGATAATGAGTCGGATTTCAACTCTAAAACTCAATTTTTCACTCCTCTTTTCTCTCTTTGATGGCATAGAACCCTAGGCAACTACATAGGTATATTTTTTGACCTAATTGTTGACGCTTAATTTTTGCCCCAAAAAGTACCGATGATGATAACGCCCAAGCTCGAAGAGATCCCCAGAATTCCGAAGCAGCTCAGCCCTCCTCTATTTCAAAATATTTTTAATGTTTTTCGTTTCAAAAATTTTTCCCA
>CANUEY010215143.1:0-11983 GCA_948099555.1 Croton setiger
TATATATATATATGTAACACAAAACGACATAGTTTTGAGGAGTCCAAATTCGGTAATTTTACCGAATACCGACGGTTATTATCGATTACCGATTGGTAAATTACCGTTACCGATTTTCGGTTACCGAAATTTTGAGGAGTCCAAATTCGGTAATTTTACCGAATACTGACAGTTATTACTGACTACCGATCGGTAAATTACCATTACCGATTTTGGATTACCGAATTGATTCGGTTCAGTAATTACCGAAATTTGCTCTCCCTACTTGTGGGAGATGGATGGGTGGGTACCAAATCATAAAAATTTGGGCAAGTGTGATGCGGTGGAAGCAGACTATGGGGAACCGTTCATGCTTTGGAGTTGGGATGGGAGCATGGTTGGAGAATGGAATTGCAAAATGATGCACAAACGACAATCAGCCTTTTGTCAACAAATAACTGTCTTCCTCTTAATATAAAAGACTTAGCATGACAATTAGAATGTCTTTCTCATTAAGAGGTGGGAACAAAATTTGGAGAGCCATCTTTTCAGAAGCAAGTAGAGCAAACAAGTAGTAGTAGAAGTAAAGCAATCTCTATGTACTTTGAAATATTTTTTGTCTATATAACATTCAAATTATGGCTAATGTCAAAGAAATTTCGGAATAGTGACCTGAATTTAGCAGCGAATCTTTACTATAGAACCAGTGGATATAAAATGTATATCATCTCTAAATTATAAGAGTTGAATGTCCTAATTTACAGAAGCACAGCATACAAACTGTGCCCAGTATGGTCTTCCTTTAACTTTCCTCTTCTCTCTCTTGATGTCCGAAGGATACCTTGCTGGAGAATTCCATTCTTTTCCTGCTTCTTTCTTAACAGGCTCAGATACCGGGATTTCAGGACCCACATTCGAGCTTACTGTTTTCACTGAAGAACTGATATCCTTCTTACCAGCATCTTCATTAATTTGAACTACCTGGATGGGGTTTGGCGATTTGGATCTGGTTGCAGCACTTGCCTCACCTAAAAGGTTCTTCAATGGAGTGTGTTGTTTTCCAGTGCTCCAGTTTGTGACCTTAGCTATTATTTCTTCATTCTTCTTTCTTCCTTGTGAATCATTTACAACATTGGTAAGAGAAGGAAACCAGCCAGCTTGCTGAGTCTGGATATCAGAATCTGCAGCTTTGTCAATGCCTCTAGGTTCTACCAGAGTCATGAAAGATGGAGGCTCAAAAGTATCTGAATGCTGTCCCTCTGGCAAAGTTTTTAGCGACTTCACGTCAGCTTTCTCCGCTTTCAAACCATTTGATGCCAAAGGTTCAGCATCAACTGTGGAAGGCATGTCCGATTGAATAGAAAGCACTGCCCCATGAATTGAAAGCAAACAACTGAATTGTTAGAAAAAGTTTGTGCGGGTAACTTAATATAAAAATAATATATAATTTCAATACAAGCAACCGAACACAAATAATCATACATGAAGCAACCTTAGGATTTAATCAAACTACAAGAGATGCATTCCCTTAATCCAAAAATACTTATTAAGACTGCTATTATACAGATTGTTCACAATTTTCTTCCGATATTGAGCAGCAATACGGGCTTTTCATTTTTGGAGTGGAATTACAACTCATTGCCAAATATTAGCTTTTGCATAAGATTTTAACACAATTATACAGTGAGATTTTATGTAACAGTTGCTAGCATAACGCTCAGTATTTTAGGGTGTGGCCAGATTATTCTTTTAAGAATCAAAATTTAAATAGTAAAACAAAGTTTACATAAATTACTGCACCAACAGAAGGAAATCCTTTCAGAAAAGATACCTGATACAGAGCCCCAGTGGCCTTCCAAGCTATCTGTTTGGCTACCTGAATCAACAGAAAAGTCAGCTGCAGAAACAGCCTTGGAAAGATTCTCAGATGCACCTCCTACAATTTCCCTAGCAATATCATCCCCAACAGTAGCAGAATTTTGAGTGGACAATGAAGGCTTAAGCTGTTCTGAAACAAATTTATTTTCACATTTATCAGAAGCAGCCTCAGAAAGATTCTCAGATGCACCTCCTACAATGTCTCTAGCAAGATCATCTCCTGCAGTAGCAGAATTTTGAATGGACAATGACACATCTGAAGGAGAAAGTTGAGGCTCTTTCTTCACGCCTTCTCCTGAAGATTTCTGAAAGACCTCAGAATCATCAACCATATGTGAAGGCTCTGGTAATAACTCAAAAGCTCCAAGTTCAATTGAAGATTTCTGTAGTGGGTCACTTTCTCCAGAATTAATTGATTCAGCTGCTGCACTAACCATGTCAGCAACCTCCACTTGTACCTTTCCATGTATACTGTCATCCCTTTCAAGCTCCTTTACATCCACCTGATTATCAGAAACTCCAATCGATGGTATACACTCATGTTCTGATAAATTCCTCTCAGATGCTTTAATCAAATTCTCTGAAGCAACATTAGATTCCGAAAGATAACAAGCAGATTCGGGCATTGTTGCTGTCACAGAAAGATTTCCATGCAGAGAAACCAATGTAGAATTACCATCTCCAGTTTCAGTTTCTGGGAAACAGTAGCTTTCAACTTTACCCTTGTCATGCTCATGATCTGCATCATTTGTACCTCCAAATGAGTTGTTTCCTGAGTCAAGTTCAGAGAGAACACTAGGAGGTTCTGATGTTAGTATCATGTTTTCTGCACAACCCTCCTCTGTAACTCTTTTTTCTTCGTTTTCAGCCACATCGCGTCTTTTGATTTCATCCTTGTCATAACCACTGGAATTACTCTCACAAACTAACTTGGCTGTCTGCCTGACTTCAGCATCAACCAATCCAGCCACTGAATTCACATCAGATAATACCTCTGTCACATGTTTTTCAGAAATTGTCTGAGATTTGCTATAATCATCAAGCAGCTTTTCTTCTTCAGAGAACTGAGCAGTTTGGCTTTCCTCATTATCAACTTCAACATCTTTACGGACACCAAACACTTCAATTATTTTGTTTTCACTAACAGCAGCTTCCACCTCAAGCATGCTAGTATCCCTTTCACCAGGAAAATTTTCAATCATAGACTCCTTGTTTCCCACTTTCCCTTCCAGGTTATCTTCCAAAACATGCATACCCATAGCAGAGACCTGTATACCTTCATTCATAGAGAAAATTGTTCTGTCATTGAGAAAAGAGTCTATGTCAACTAATTGGGGTAATTTCCCTCTATGATCTTTATAGCCTCTAATCATGCTGTCAGCATTCTCTACTATAGGAGTATCTTCAGGAATTGAAAGTTTGTGGAAATTTTCATTGCCTTCTTCTATTCCAATTTTCTTGATAGAAGTGACAGGAGCCACAGGTTGAGCATTGCTTGCATCAATCTTAGAAGTAGCATGAATATTTGCAGGTTCAATAGATTCCACTTCAGGAGAGAGGCCACTTAAAGGTATCTCAGAGAGTAATTCATCCTTATTTTGTTCCTTCAATTGACCAATATCAGCAGTTAATGGAGGATCTGACGTCATATCTTTTCCCTGTATCTTGGATACTGTCTGAGATGCATCACAAACATTATCACTAGGTGAGACATTTAAAAGCATTCTATCTAAATTGATTTCTTCATTTTCATTTGCTTTAGTCTCATTCAAGTGACCACCATAATTTTTCTCATTAGTCTGAGTTTCTTCCTTTCCTTCGGCATTATCCCCTGCAAAGTCCCCACTAGCAATTTTCTCATCATTCTCCCATGAAGTGTGTGATTGGGACTCAAGTTGAATGGTGTCTGTGTCATAATTGGAACCCTCATTACCAGAACTAGGCTTATACACTGATTCTTCAGTTCTAAAATCAGTTAAACCTTTTTTTGTGAAGTCAGTGGTAACACATGAAACATGGTCTTGGGGCTCTTGCGCACTTCCACAAAAATTACTTTCTTGTACTTCAGTAATCTGCAGTTGCCCACTGTCAGTTGGTTCACTTGGATGTGTAATGGTAGCTGCACAGTTGCAAAGAGAAGGTGTATGAAAATCTGGAATAGGATCATCACAAATTTGTATCCTACAGCTGCCATTGAAACACATACCAAGTAGACAAATCAATAACATCCACACATAACATCACCAACTTAATTTAATATAGATGTGTGCAGTCCATAATTGAAGATAATTCAATTTTGACTGAGTTAGTAATGTGTTATTGATATAAAAAAGAAAGTCAGAATCATAAAATGTTTTACCAGCTGTGGCTATTCACCTTTTAGCTGAATCTCAACTTTTCCACACAATCATTGTAATTCAATTGGTATCAGTAGAACTGCTCTAGTTTTGTTTCAATAAGGTCATTATTACTAAATTTTTGTAGAAGTATCATTTGGTTTGTAATCAAGAAGTATTTGCGTAGAGCAATTCAAATCTAGGACACAAAGTCACTGTGACATGTGGGAAGGTTACATAAATCTAAACTTCTCGTAGTTTTGCATAAATTGAAACATTTTTGGTTACATATTATCCATGGACTTCATTGTGTTTCTATGCAATACATTTTGTAAGGTTCCAGTTCCACCTAGGAATAGAAAAGCTGAATGAATACCTTAAAATTCTATGGTTGGTGAATTCATGTTCAAGCCTTTAGCGCTAGTTATGAAATAAGTTGGATTTTGTGGAGTAGGAGAAGATTTAATTGATTTTTCATCACATCAAGGGTTTACAGTACAATACATGTCAAAGGGTAAGAACCTACAGATTTTACTCTGTTTTTCCTTTTGTAATGGGACCTAAAGGTGCAATCAGAATATAAATAAATTGCCCTAGAACTGCAAAGTTAAAAAAAATGCTTCAGGTTCGCCATCTTCCAAAGGTTATTACGCCAAAATCCGCTCAAATTTTAAAATGCACACATTTTCCAAAATTTGAAAGTTTGCTTCTTCTCCTCCATCTCTTTATGTTCCTTCAAACATACAACAGATAATTTGAATATTAAGTTCAGCATTTCCTTCTAAGCAAACATATAGATATGTATATATTAAGTAATGGTCCAGATCAACATAATCTGAGATTATTAGAACTTCAATATAAAGCTTCACTTAATTGTGCTGCCTGCTTCAACTCTACCTTTATGTCCTCCTATACTCCTTTGAGAAGTAGAGGAGATTTTTCCTCTTTTCTCCACTTTAAAATACAATTCAGAGCAATTGCCCTAGGTCTCATCATATTTGCTTGCTCACGAAGGACAAAATACTTTCGACCAAGCCAAAGCTAGTTTAGGTTTGTTCTAAAACAAAAGAGTACATATTAACTTCTATATCATCCTCGGCCTAATATGCAAACATAAGAATTTTCATAAAACTACCACATATATCCACTAATGGAGGTTGAAGTAAAAAAGACAAGGAAAAACAAGAAAAATAACCTAAGATATTATCATCAATTCACAAGATACAGTAGCCCAGCTGGAACCTTATTAAAGATTATGCACCAGCAGAAAGTATTTAGATATTGTAAGAAAGGCTGCTTTACTAAAAGATTCAAGCAGATACCTATTTGTACTCACTTGTTTTATATATTAAAGGAAAACACTTCATATCCTAAATTTCTCTGTTTCTACTTTCTACGCATCAACTCTCTATCTGAATACAAGAAAATCAAAAAGCAAAGGGAACATTAAGTGCAGCGAAATGAAATATGCCATGGAAAGCTTACAATCAATTGCACTATCTGCATCTGATAAAGTTGTTCCTTTATCATTCTCGACAACAGTTTCCATATACTTTGTCGGCTTCTTAAGCTCCTCCGCAGACTCTTCTATCGACTTCCCAGATCCACTATCAGAAAATTCCGCAATGGCATCTGAAAAGACATCATCTTCTGATCTAGCTGATTTCTCCCCAATTTCAATACTGCCCTTCTCATACTTACTCCTCTCCAACATTTTTGGCCCTTAAAACAACCAAAAACACTAGCATTACATTAAAAATATATAGTCTAATATCTTTCAAATTTTAACGAGATTTTCTCTAAATTACCTTAGCAACCAAGTATAAATACGTAAAGGAACAATTATTCTCACCAGGGGACTTGTGATCTTCATCAGATAAGTGTTCATCATCAGAAACAGTAGAATGGGCAGAACCCTCAGCATCAACGAGCTTATATCCTTCAATGGTTCCACAGATCTTCTTGTGAGCACGCCTGTGTCTCGCGCTTGGATGCGGATTTGGAAACGGCCACCCACATTTATGACATACATGTACACCATGGCTCTCATGCCCTATAAAAATTTAAGAAAACCCCTCCTCCATTATCATATTCTCCAAAATAAAACAAAAAAAAAAAAGAAAAAACCATTAAAAACAAAACCTTGATATTATATTTCCCTAAAACCTCTAAAGAAAGAGGGGATAGCCATTCTCATCACTTCGTAAACAGAGAGTGAAAATAGCTAACCTGGTGTATTATTCTTTCTGTGATCTTGATTCTCCATGTTGATTTGGAACAGAGAGAGTAACCAAAGCCTCAAAAACAGCAGTACAATGCAAAGATTTGGAACAGCAAACCCAAGAGAGACTTTTGAGAGAGAGAGAGTGAGACTATAGCAAATAGCAGGAAGCAAGACTGTCTTTTTTTTTTTTCCAGTTGGGTCTACGGAGGGTACGTTGCACTGACATACAGCGATGGTGATGCCTTAACCTGTCCCACAAGAGCGCACGTTAGTTACGCTCATTTGTCTCCCGCCTACACTTTCACCGTAATCTCATTACAAAATTCGGTAGGTAGCACGCTTATAGTGGTTTGTACTTTTCGACCTTTATTAAACAAGTCGCTAAAACTGTTACTAAGTACAAGTCTCTGATGCAGGACCTGGTGTGTTATTTAAGCAAAATTTGATATGAAGGTGGAGTCTGGTCAAAATTAAAATTTAAGCATTCCAACTTCATTAAAACTACTTAATTAGTATTAAAATTCATTAATTGTGCTAATGTGATAAGATAGATCTTAAGAAATACTCCACCACATTAATAAAATTTGTTACATTATCATATTTTAAGCTCTTCACTTTTAATTTTTTTAAACTATTCATTATTTTATTTTTTTATGGTCATAATTTACGTGAGATGGGCGTATTTCATTTTTTTATCTAGATATTAAAAATTAATAAAAAAAATTATTTTTTTTTATGAAACCTTTTACTTATCTTGACGATGAAGATAAAGGAAAAAACTTATTGTCCTCCATAACTTTCGAATTTTAAATTTCAATTTTTTAGCTAATTTAGCTTTAAATACTTTAAACAAAGCTAATTTAGCTTTAAATACTTTAAACAAAATTAACTTTACAAAAATTGTGTGAAATTCATTTATAAATCAGATTTGGAAAAATGTAAAAATTTTTTAATTTCAATATGTTAAATTATTTATAAATGAATTTTGAAATTTAGAATCTAAGTAATTTTAAATTTATTGGAAATTTGATTAATTTTTTTTAAAAAAATGAATTAGGTATCTTATATAGTTAGACATGGACATGGGCCGGTTCGGTCCGGCTGGCCCGCTTAAACCGACCCGAACCGTTAGCAAACCAAGCCTGCGTGAATTGTAATCTGAACCGGCCGGAGGACGGGCCGGTTCAGGTTCGAGTAAATTTAGAACTAGACCCGTTAAAACCCGTGAACCGTGGATGAACCGTCGGTTTAACCGCCCAAACCGCTCCAAACCGTCTTCGAACCGCCGGTTTAACCACCCCAAACCGTCTTCGAACCGCCGGTTTAACCGTTCCAAATCGCCGGTCTCTAACCCGCCGCCGAACCGCCGGTTTAACTCTGAACCGCCAGTTCGGTGGGTCGATTACAGTTTACATGTCTCACGAACCATGGCCCAGAACCTGACCGACTCGGACCGTGGCCACGTCTATATACAGTGATACTATTAATGTTTATATAAATCAGTCTATATAGTAATTTTTTGTGGTGACACTATTACGGTTTTTTTTTTTTTTTAAACGGTATATTTTTTATAAAAGTTATATAAATAGTGCATAAATAATCCAATGAAACTGTTAGCCTACGATAAATAAACGGGTTTTATCGGTTGAGAGCATGAGTCCCCCGGGCCCATGTGTAGTGTTGGTTGTACTGAATAAACTTTTAATGCATGTGCATTGAGCAGTGACTAAATTGCGCCGATTGGAGAAAGTAGTTAGTCACGTGGCTGTGACATTATTATGACCACCACCAATTAAAATTTAAAGTCCCCACATTACTAAATAATTAAACCCTACTTTTTTATTCTATCCAATCATAAAATAACGATACCTTTGCATTTTCTATTCTATTTCCTTCAGATTTACGTCGTTTATAGGAAAACCACTACTTTGACTACACTTAGCAATAAATATAAAAAATATTTATATTAATCTATTAATATTTTTCTTTTTCAAGCAAAAGACTCCGGTTTAATATGATACAAATAATTTATGGTTGACTGAATTTCCACATTACGATATAATCATTTGTTTTCTACCTAAATGCATATGAAGCCCTTCATAACATAGCTTCTACTAGGGCTGGCCAATCGGTAATTTTTTTTTTTTGTCTCTACCATTTATTGATATTGATTAACAACGGTAATTTATCTATTATTAAACCTCTAATACACATTTTAATTTTAGAGAAGTGATTGGTAAACTTGTAAAACTATATTCATCCCCCATTTAAGTTCAATTCAATATTTAGAATACATTCAAATATTTAATAGCAGCAGCAGGTAACACTTCAACAACAACTAGCACTCCAAATTCAAATTCAAAACTCATTCATCATACTTAAAACACATTCACAACAGTCAATTACTCAAAACACATCAATATTCAAGTTCAATGTTCATACTTCAATGTTCAAACACATTTATAATGTTCAATTATTACATAATAAACAACAAACAAAGACAATGTAAACGCAGTGGAGCAGCAACACTCCAAACAGGAGCTGCAGCAAGCAACAGTATAACAACGAAGCAAACACAATGTAAATGCATTGGGGTAGTAGCAACAGGCAATCATCTTCATCATTCTTTACAAAATCTGTAAGCATAATGAAATAAATAATTAGACTATATAAAAAAGAGATATTACAAACTTATTTATATCAAAATCTTACCAATTTGAAACAATTTCAAATCTTCTCGTTCTTGCTCAAGTGATTTCATTTTAGTAGAATGATGGTGTGACAACTCTATCCATATATATGTCATTTATTAAACAAATCGCATTATATATATATATATATATATATATATATATATATATATATATATATATATATATATATATATATATATTACACATAATTTATTATAATTTGCAATAGTTGTTACATGCTTTACTTATAACATATAGTATAGATATCTATAAACAAAATATCTCACAATATCATACATATACATTATTAATATAAACCAATTTAAAACAACTATACATATGTTTGCAACGATGAGGAAGATAGGTCTTGTGCTTTAGCTAACTGACTTGTGTAAAACGTGAAGTGCTACACTTCATGCTGTGACCTAACTCTGTAAATTGCAGTCAAGAACTTGAAACATAAATTGTAAGTTTAATGAGTCACATACTCAGTAAGCATAAACTACTATAAATTAAATGTGTAGTATCAAAAATTTCATAACAATAATCAATAACATCAATACGCACATGCTTATGCCATGTAATTTTATTTAATTTGGTTGTGACCTATCAAACGAAGTACTGCCCTGTGAATTTCATATATCATATAGATGGCCAATATCAAGTTCCTGTACGACCCGAAAGTCCATTTGTAAAATCATATATTGACCCGTAAATCCTACCTGTAAAACCGTATAATGACTCGTAGGTCACGCCTGTAATCGCAAATACAAGGTCAAGGTGGCCGCAAATCCTTTATTAAGTCTTGTATGAATGTTTTGTATGATATCTATGTAATCATATGTATTATCATCTCAATTTCAATATAATCAATTGATCGGGTTTCATTACCGATCCAACAATTAATTAACAAACAATCAATTTCAATATATTTAATTGATTGGGCTTCACTACTGATCCAACAAACAATCAATATCTCAATCACAGGTAATAAATCATTTGAATTATCATTTTCTAAAGTTTATACTTACCTCAAAATCAAGAATGAAATTAGACCTCGGGTTGCTTCCCTCGCCCCCCTCCTATATTCGATGGTCTTATATAATTCAATATAAATCTTTAATTTTCCTCATTTATATTCATATGAAATGAAATATATGACTTTATATTTATTTTCTTTTTATCAAATTAATAATATTTCTAAAATGTTTTTATTTCGTTTGAATTTCAACGTCCGATATTGGTAGGTGTCGAATCCAGCAAAAATAAAAACCTGCTTTCCTACAAAACAAACTTGTAAATAAGGTGAGCAGGATCGAACCCTAGGGACTAGCTAGTTGTAAATAACCAGAATTGAAAATAAAAACAAATAAAGTAAAGGGGAATTAAAAATAAAAAGTAAATTGATTAATTGAAAAATTAAAATAAATGGCAGAAATTTATAATAAATTAAAACGATAGGAAACAAATTCAGTTAAGGCATACCTCGGCGCGAAATTCGATTCCATTGATCATTGATTTCAAGAATGGTTACTTAATTCATATTACAAATAAGTTATAGCCAGGAAGAACGTCGACCCAACCAATTATACCGTAGTAATAGGTTGCTAAGATACGATCTAATAACAACCCCTAATTAACTAGTAATCCTAAGTACGACGAAGGATTTAACCGTTAATTGCATTAAAAACTAGTAGAACTCTACCTAGATTAACAGAAACTACGAGCATCCATTTAAATCTGATTATATTCTTCCTTAACATAACCCAAAAGATTCTACCCAATCAGATTATATTAATTACTACTTTATCGATCTAATCAAACAATTATGGATTTGATTCAATCGAATAGCTATGGAAATTGCTATCAAATAAAACAACAGGCCCTGTTAATTCATTCAATAGAATTTCGCTAAGGGATATATTTTCCCAATAAATCACAGAAAGAATATAAATGCAACAAAAATTAAGAAATTCAATTAAGTTTATTAATCTCGTAATCAAAATCAAACTTCTACCTTGGTTTAAACCTTAACTGAACAAAGGGAATTAGCCACGCATGGCTATGACAGAAAACATCATGAAGAAGAAGAAAAGATTGCGAAATTAGCTGTTCCAATACACAAATCACGTTACCCTATTTCTGGTGGCGAAAAGTGTCTACAGAAAGACCTAAAACTGACTTAAATACTTCCCAAAAGGTATGTGATGACGGTCCGATTCGGGCGGACGACTTTTTCCGATTTAGATTAAACCGAAAAAAAAAAGATTTTGATTTTTTAAAAAAAAGGTGATAAAAATTTTTTTGGATGATTTGCCGAACTAGTCGGTCTTAAAAATTTAGAGTCGCCACCCTTCGGGAACCGGTTTTGAAAACCAAATTTAATTAAGAAAATGACTCTGTTTTAATTGACTCCGTTTTTAAATTTTTTTGGATAAGGCAATTGGTTGAACCAGATTTTGGGTAAGAGGGTTGGGTACGTTAGCCGAAATTAAATTTCGACTAACGCCCGGTTCGAGAAACCGACCTCGCTAACCAAAATTGATTTTAAAGTTTAAGTCAAGTCGGATTATTTTTTGAAAAATCTAAGCGATGTTCCTAACGGTGATAATTAATGTTCGATTACAAAACACAACGAGAAAGCGATTAAATTGCGGAAAAGTAAAATTGCGGAAAATAAAATCCTAAGAAAACTAATTACAAAACCGAATCCCTATTAAATTACAATTCTACCCTTTAATTAACCCCAAAATTAAAACCCAACCCAAAATTACAAGAATTTAACATAAAAATAAAAATTACAATTTGGTCCTTAGAAATATTAAAAATTGCAAATTAGTCCAAAATATAAAATTCAACCATCTAAACTAAAA
>CANUEY010215356.1:0-10001 GCA_948099555.1 Croton setiger
TTATTATTATTTCGGTGAAATCAGGTTCGAAAATATTCGCAGCCAGGTTGACGCTCGATACTAACTCCGGTTCTCGACAATGCTGGAGGAACCGAAATTTACGACATCGTCGTAAAAGTACAGTTCCCAAAACAAATATATTTATTTATTACATTTAATTTTCAAATTATTAAATTTTGAAACAATTTTTTTTTTAAATTACTCGCGCTATCGACGTTTTATCGATCGCGACAATTAAAACCCTAGACGTGCTCTCATTTACGTCAACCGACTGTAAACAAGTCATAAAGACTTAATTTATTCATATACTGTAATTATTTCCTGATAACAAATTTATATTTTAAACTTCTTTGCATGTAAGAAATCTCTATTTAAAAACGATGCTTATGCAGCAACTAACATAAAATGCACTTAATACCTATAATAACGTCACATATGATGCTTAGTTTGGTTAGGGATGTTACAAATTTCATATGAACCAATGTACCTGGGTCTCAATTTACCCTTTTGTCCAAACTTGATTATCCCTTTTCATGGACATGTAGAAACACCTTCTCACCCATGTTATACTCCATTTTTCTTCAATGTTGATCCGTATAACTTTTCTGTCTTTCTTCAGCGGCCTTCAATTTAGCTTCACGATGTTGAATTATCATATGTCTCTTGAACTAATTCCGGACCCTCTAGGGTTCTCAAACCCTCTTCATACCAACATATAGGACTTTTGTGTTTTCTTCCATACAAAGCTTCATATGGAGTCATACCTATACTGTTGTGATACTGGTTGTTGTAGGCAAACTCCATCAATTTGATTTAGTTATCCCAAGAACCTTGGAACTCAAGTACGCACACCCTCAACATATCTTCAAGTTTCTGGATAGTTCTCTCTAACTGCCCATCGATTCGAGGATGAAAAGCAATACTGAAATGTAGCTCCGTCCCCAAAGCTGCCTGTAAATTCTGCCAAAACCATGAAACAAACAGTGTATCTCTATCTGACACAATAGATAAAGGAACTTCATGTAGTCTGACAATCTCATTTATATACTCTATAGCCAACTGATCCAATGTAATGCCCTATCTGATTGGAATAAAATGTGCCTTACTTCGCAAGTTTATCCACGATTACTCAAATGGCATCATTCTTCCTCTATGTTCTAGACAAAGCAGTGACAAAACCATAGTAATTCTTTGCCACATCCACACAGATATAGGCAAAGGTTGAAGTATACCTTCTGGAGCTTGGTGTTCAGCTTAATTTGTTGAAAAATCAGACATTTTGCCACAAATTTAGCTACATCTTTCTTCATCTTAGGCCACCAAAAATGAGTTTTTATAGAATGATAGATTTTTGTTGCTCCAGGATGTATAGTATATACTGTATTGTGTGCCTCGTCAAGTATTTCATTGCATAAACCATCCACATTCGGAACACACCTATTATTCATCATATATCATTATCAAGAGTAAAATATGTCACCACGCCTTGTTTCAATCCGTCAATAATGCTTAAGAACTGTAAATCTTTCAGTTGGGCCTGCTTAATTCGTTCCTTTAATACCAATCTCACTTTCCATGTTGCCAACAGTGCACTATCAGAATTCTCATCCGAGTCAATTTTCTTCTTTTTCAACTCACCCACAATGATTGATTATATGGCTCACCATAGCACAGGTCTAGTCGCTAAACGACCACCGCTGCCGCTACTGAAACTCACCTTCAGTACATTGCTGAAACTTCGGAAGTTCGCTAAACCGCCACTAGGTTGAGACTTTTTCTTAATTTATTTTTTAAAAAAAAAAATTAAAAAATACGATTAATGATAAAAAATGAGTATGAAAGTACAACCCTAAACAAAGTACTATTCATTAAATTGAAACTTGAAAATGTGCAGTCGACTACCATTTCTCTCTCATAAGTAATCCTCTTTTTCAAAAAATATCTTGGGATTCATATCATTGCCAAGGAAGATTACAATTGTCTTCACTTAATTTGTCCTCCTGTTTCCACATGTTGAATATTTGCAAGTCACTGCCAAGATTACAGTCGTCTTTATTTAGTTTGTTTGTCCACCTATTTTTCTACTTGCTGATTGGACAAACTCATGGATTTTAACTTAATTCATTTGGCTAAGCAAATTTCAAAAGTATACCCAAAACTTTTCATTTATATCAATCAAGTTCATTTTAAATAAAAAACTGATAATTTTAAAAATTGGATGCAAATTTGTACGAAGTTGGATTTTGGGTATCAAGGCTGAACAAAACTATAAACCGCTTAGGGTTGTTTTTTAACACCAAAAAATAGCCACCTGGCATTATCACCTTCCAATTACGCTCGTTTTTCAGTTTAACCAAAATCAGAGGTTCTCTGGATAATCAGCGCATCCCTCACACAAATTGCCATTAGCAAACAATCCAGAACCTGCACAGCATTACAGCAATAATGACAGCAAAGGTATGTATGAACGTATGTATGTATGCATATGCATGCATAATTAGGCAAATGAAGAAATAGTAGAAACGATATTCTGATGAAATGCAAATTTAGACATAGAATGCCTTCAAATTCAAACTCAATTTCGTTCTACACTATATAATACAAAACAATCCATCCATAGATCAACGCTTCGATTGCTATTTGTACACAAACCATACCTTCCTCACATAAATCCCGATCATCGTCACTATCAAAACTGTTCAACACACGCTTATAGTAAATGCCTAATTTAAATACAGGAGCAGTCTACGAACCCAGACTGCCTCACGCCACATATATAAGCAAACCCCCCAACTCAACCAGCCTCCTTACTAGGTGATACTGTCTTAAGCTCCCCCAAACATAAGATAAACACACTTATAGAAACAAGTTAGAACTGGCACCCAAGAGCACCAGTGCCCCGACGGCAGTCGGAGGCAATGGCTGACTCAGCGACATATGTGGTGCGATAACCGCTGATTACTGGCAGGACAAACACACAAGCTCCATTAGCCCATCAAATTGGGGATCCATTACCCCCTGGTCTTGGCCCTCTTCATTCCAAGGCTGTTCTGGAAGGGGGAAACAGAACCAGACATTGGAGAACCCTCTTCACGAAGGGTACCATTCAACATGGCTAGCTCTCTTAGTTGTTGTTTCTTATAATAATCATGTGATTCATCCTACAGAACAAAAGGAACATTCAAAAAAATTGGAGCAAACTGCAGATTAAAGTACACAAGGATAAGTTACTAACCACAGGCTTCAACAAATCTTCAAGTATCTCGCATGCTTGCATTAGGCGAGCCTCTGCTATTTCAATTGGTAATTCTGCTTCTACTAAGATATGAAGAGGCTCATTTAGATGCTCATACCCTGGTTTTCCTCTCATCATTTCTTCCTTCATAAAGAAATAAACAATTGTATGAAACACTGTAAGGCAACATTGACAGCAATAAATCACATGTATGCACCTACGGAAACATCAAAATAACAAGATGATTTGCATATATGCACCAAAAAAAAATTCAGCAGTTCATTTATCATGGCATTAATGATCAGAGACATTAATGATTTCAGGAAAAACCACCATAATAAGGGGGAGAAATTCATCATTACCCTGGCTGGATCCTTAATGCTACCTCGCCCTCTGATCAGAACACGACACTCAGTACTTGCTTCCACTCGCTTAAGAGAATTTCCCCTGGGGCCAAGAAGGCGCCCTACAAAGTTGTACTGCAACTAGAATGACGTCAGATTATACAGAAGGTGATAAGGTAAAAGAAAACGATACTAATGATCCATACATTAGGGTACTTTTCCACAGGAATATCCACTCTCATTGTTCTTTTAACAATACGACCAGATGAGCTGCCTTGAGAACTCAGCCAGTTCTGTGCTGATGAGGGTTGTAATAAACCTGACAACTGCACAACATAATTCGAATTACGGTCAAACCATAATGACATAACAATTCATCGTCCACCGTGACGAGAAAAAAATGACAAGAAGCTTCGGTCTAGGTGATTAGCTTCTTGGAGCTGCTGTACAGAATGCAAAAAGCCATTATGCCAACAGGGCAGAAGCACAGCCATAAAATAGTAAACTAATGTGCACCTTCACATGTACATCAATAAAATGTTCAAAATAATAGAACATACTTGAGCATAACCAACAAGGTTTAGGAGAAGGTTCTGAACCTATGTACAAAACTAGTAAACTGAACAGACTCATCATCTTTTATTCAATTTGCATAAGACATCAGGCCTGCTACTCTACCAACATTGGAAGTTTTACTATAACACTGATTAATGAAAAGCTCAGGATTCTGCACAAGTATTAGGGCTCCAATTTTCATACCAATGCTAACTCACGCAAACTGTAACTCAGTACTCTGCATGTCAGACATCCTAACTAGAGTACGTCAGGCTCTTAAAGTGTTTTACATAATATCTCCATCTCCAAAGTAGAATGGAAATCAAGTTCACATCTCCATGTAACTTCAAACAAAGCATAATGATGGAGAACCAGATAACTAAAACAAAAATTCTGACACGCTTAAGTTAAGATCTACTTTCATTGGTCGATGATAGACTCATTCTACCTGTCATGAAAAACTTGGCAATTTAAACTACAAACTCAAACAAAGTTAAAAGTTAGCATATAAGTAAATATCTAGTCAGGAATGCTTCTAGAAAAAAGAAAAATTAGATGGAAAAAGAAGGTTATGTTAATGGTTAGTATCCGTACTTCTGATTGAAACCGTGATGCCCATCCATTTGCATCAGCTCCTCCATTTGAAAAAATTCCTCCAGAAGCCAGAGGGCTAGCATGTTCAACCCCACTTTGACCTAAAACTGATGCATTCCCCAACAGCGTAGTTACACGCAATATTTCTGCTCCAAAAATGTCAATTTTCAAGAACAAGATGTACCAGTCAGCATTTGTTAATAGATTGGTTAGAGTCACCACAAAATGGAGAGACAAGACGGATTGTTAACTGAGTTAGTTAAGAATCAATGCTTGCCCATAAAATATATTAAACTTTAGAAAGCTTTTTCTGATATGAAAGGTTAAAGACTGCATAATTTAGCAGTCACCTAGCTCATAAATATATAAGCAAATAACAGAGTTATAAATAATTTTATTTATTAGTTTAATTGAGCACAAAATAACCAAATCAAAAAACATAATCCCTACTCCTGTAAGTAAATATTATTTCAGGGCATTATCTAACCACCAAAAAATACAGCCCGAATAACAATTACCTTAGAGAAATTCCTCATCACCAAAAGTTAGCACTTAACGTTTGTAAATGTGAAAATATCAATCTCAAAACACAATTGCAAAGCACAAGGCCTATCTTGCACACAGACAAGGAAGACAGAGGATTGGGGAGGACAATCAAAATGGAAACAGGAAGACTAGAATCTTGATAATCAAGTCCCTCTTTCGCCTATAAACTCACTACTAAAATTTGGTGCCAACATGGCACTACAAGAGTAGTTCTATAATAAACCAGCAGATACTCAGTTGACATTGTGAAGTTCTCAAAATGTCAAAAATTCCCTGCAAAGTTTATTTCACTGCTAACCGCCAACCACCAACCAATCTAACCTAACTTAATCGGGATATGTCTTTCTAAAAGAGAATTTACTGTTCCAATCAGTTTTTCTCAGCAAGGTACACAAGAAAATTTCTCTAGCAAACATTGTAAATCTTCCATAATATTGTCCTATATTTAAGATCCTGCTATATCATGACTGGTACAGAAAATAGAACAGGACAGTATAGGACACACTATGCTCAAAAATCTTAAATTATCTCACATTAAGTGCATTTTAATTCTCTGTGACTGCCTCATAGGCTTTGCTCGCCCATGACAGAACTAACAAGTCAGTTTCCTAAATTATCCCCAGAATCATCCTCTCTACTCTGGTAGGATTTTTAAATTGTTGCTTCTGTATGAAGAAAGGATGGGACAATTCCTGACTTGTCTACTATTGTACTGCCACACCCCCTAATAGCTCCTCTCTTGTGCAAAAAGTAGCCTTGGACCTGTCAAGTTCTAGCAATCCAAATCAAGATAATTTCCTTTGGCACAATGACCAGGCAGTAAATATAAGACACCAAACTGGACTTACTATTGAACTATAATTCAAGATAGTGGGACAGCATTGACCAAGTCCCTTAATCCAACTTTTGCCGGGGACAAACATTTATACGCTGTGGTAACACTAAATCGGTTTCACAAAACCGAGTTAATTTGAACAATTTTTTTTTTTCTTCACCAACATTCTTTCACATTGATGCATCTGCAATTCTATATGACTTGGTCAGTTCACATTGATTCAAAATCTCTCATCATCCTAATTATTTTCCAAAGATGCATTTATTTCACATTCAGGCCTTGCATCAATAATTATAAACTCTCATTAATTAAACCTTCATTTTTTTTTTTTTTTTGCTCTCTAGCACTAAAGAATGCAGTTAGACTATTCATAGTTGCATGAAATTTACCATTTATCATAACAGAAATACATATGAAAAAGTATCCTAATAGACATTCTACAACCACAATTGTACAAAAACCCTTCTATATCCTTAAATCACTAGAATAAAGTTACTCACTTGTTCCATCTACTCATGCATAATCAGGTAAGGTCCTAAAGTACTCCCTCAATATGAACTAATGAAGGCATCAAATGACCAAAGAAAAGCCAGTTTGGATGATCATGGTGAAGACAAGCAAATTTTACAACTGAAGCTATACAGTCACCATGCGCAAAAGTGTCATGCCTCAAAAATATGTCAAAGTTTCTCAAGAAAAGATGGCAAGTGAAACACCTATATGCCAAACAATATAACTCAATGAAAGCATGATTCAATCAATAGAAATGCTAAAAGAAATTCCATCTATTTGAAGCTTAATGCATTCACATGGTGGCATAATTTTTCTCCTTTAATAGCTCATCTGAAAATTGGTGACCAAAACTAACCAAACTTTGCAGTTCCTTCAAATCCATCACCATTTTATTGGTCCCAAGATTTTAGCAGCAATTAGCAAATTTTCCATTAAATTAAAAATCTGAGGTAGTTCCAGCAAACTAACATATAGAAGAAAAATGACAACAGGAATAATGCACATGGACATAAACTACATGGACATAAACTATCTCCACATCATCAAACAAGAAAAAAACATTTTAATCTACCTTTTCAGAACCAGATCAATAAAAAAACTGAGAGATAAATGCATTTCAACCTGATGGTGTCCATATGGAAGCTCATGTTCTAAATGAATAAACATAGAGATCAGGGAATTATGCAATTTCCTGCTTGCTAACAGGTTCCAATAAACCAGAAATTTCAAATATGGTCTCATTGAATTGCAAACTCTAAACAACATTTCTTGAAATTGAAAAGAAAAAGATAGGCAATAAGAGATCCAATTACCTTTATCATTTGATTGATTTACCAGGAAGATGTAACACAGAAAAACTATATTCCTTCAAGGGCATTATTTATTGAATAAAAATTTCGAGCACATATACCATAAATTAGAACCTCCGCGGTTGAAAAAAACTACTCATGGATTAATGTAATATTTAACCATTCTTTACTTACTCCCCATACACACATAGCCAGAGATTCATTTTGTGAATTCATTTATTCTGTTTACTATAAAATATGATGGACAAGTGACTTCATGAAACTCACCCTGGTTTAACAACCGAAGGGTATGTGGAAGCACAGGCATAAATGGACTAAGCTTGTGACGCTCTTCTAGTAATTCTTTAAGATATCTGCAATTCAGAAACAAACCAAGTGCAGAACATTAACCATGCTGTCATAATCAATATCGTCAAATAAGAACATCAAAAGACA
The DNA here is from genome assembly GCA_948099555.1 of Croton setiger. Classification (NCBI taxonomy): domain Eukaryota; kingdom Viridiplantae; phylum Streptophyta; class Magnoliopsida; order Malpighiales; family Euphorbiaceae; genus Croton; species Croton setiger. The sequence goes on from CANUEY010215356.1 coordinate 7,867, forward strand.
TCAATTTTAAGAATATGACATTTTTAGCTGGTTGATAATGGCAGACATGTGTTGCAACATAGGAGCAAATGATTCCCAGGTAAGAACCAACTGAACTGACTGTATAAATCACAGCATTTTAAATTTCATAATTAATTATGCAATATCTCAGTTGGAAAGGACACTAAACTACACTAAACTAGTGATCCAAATCTACAAAGACTAACTATCCAATAAAATTTTAAGCAATACACGGATGTCAAATGATTAAATAACTACCTAGCTGCAACAAAAAAAGAGTTTGATTTATCACACAAGCAAGATCACAAACCAACCAATATTCAACCAATCAAAAAAATTCAATAAATCCGATTGAATTTCACATAATCTGATTCATTTGCACATAAGTAGAGTAACTAGATCTCAAACTTAGAAATGCAAGTAAAAGTAAACAAAATAAAATATACAGTAACATAAGCAGATCTGTGATGAGGGAGTTACTCCTGTTCAACAATAGTAGAGGAGGCAGAGCGGAGGCCAGAGAGATGAGGAGAATGAGGGGCGGACGGGGACGGAGAATAGGCCATGTAGCGGCCGCCGCCGCCGCCGCCTGATGTATTCATCGTATTAGTGCTCCAATCGATATCCGTGTAGATATCCGTTTTGGCGGATTTAGTTAGATCCGGCGCCGATCGAGGGAGAGAGGATGGCGTAGAGGCGTACTACAAATGATTTTTTCTGTGGTTATGCTTGTGGCTGGTGGGTTGATCCCAACCAGACGCTTCTTAGTACTATCTAGCGTCGGTGGAAATCTACTACCATATATAAATTACCAATTTTTATTTTATTTTACAAATTTACTTCAATTTTTATAATAAATAAATAATAATAATAATAAGGGAAACTTAATATATGGCAAAAATTGATATTTACCTTTGAAAAATACCACAAATTTAAAACCCCAAACATATAGCACAAAATAATTTTATATACCAAAGTTACCCTTAGAACAAGTCTACCTCTTTTCTTCTTCACATCAGTTGCTGTTTAGGTAATATGCAAATCACCAAAATAGGGAAGTCCAAAATTGAAGGAAGAGAGCGGTCTCTTTCGCCACCATCCCAGCTCTGTTCACGACGGCCAGTTATAAAGGTGAGTCTTTTAGGTTTTTGCAAAAGATCTCTGACTGGCGAAGAAGTTTTTTTGGTTGTTTCTAGTGTTAATTTAGAAGGCTACTGTTGACGCTCGATTTGTGTACCCCTAAAATTATCCGAGGATAGCAAGGACTCCAAATTCGGAATTGCCGAAATTCCTTTTCGGTTCGCTCTTTCTTCTTTTCCAATATTATTTTCCTAAAATTTTAATCCTTTTCATGTTTTAAATGGATTCTCAAATTCCCTTCTAATTAAAAAAAAAATATATAGATTTATGTTTGTTAAAGTAGTTTATTTTTCAAAAGCAAAAAAAAAGTAGAAAAAGAAAAAGAATTAGAAAAAGAATTTAAATATGTTTATTTGCGATTTTAACCTTAAAAAAATCAATTTTAAGTTTAAAATAGCAAAGGTTTATATTTGATTTGTAATTTCGATTTTTAATTAAAATATGTGTCGTGTTTTTAATTTTAATTAATTTTAAAAATTAATTAGGAGGGATTAATTGAGTTAGTTTAAAGAAAATTAAGAAAAAGGATTAAATTGAAAGAGAATTGAAAGTTTATAGGAAAAGAAATGAAGGAAGGACGAAATTGAAAGACGGTAAAGAATTCTGTGGGCAAATTTCTAATTTCCGAAAGTTAGAAGGATTTAAGGAGAGAATTACCTACACGGCGTCGTTTCCTTTAATTCAAAAACAAAAAAAAATAAAAGAAAACAGACAGAAAGGAGATCGAAGGGAAGGGGCTTCGAAGGCTAAACGAACTTCGTTCAAGAGCCCTAACAGAGAGCTCGATCGTGACGGTGAATCAAACGGAATTGGGACGGAGATTTGACGAATTGTGTTGAAGAAGCTACCATCGAAAATTTCTGTAAGGAGTTGGATGAGACTGTGACAGACAGAGGCTCGACGCAGAGGAAAGAGAAGAAATGATCGAGTCGACAGTTTGGGCGGCTGCTGCCAGAGGACGACGTGGCCGCACAAAGGCCTTGGGTCGTTCCTTG
>CANUEY010215444.1:0-10799 GCA_948099555.1 Croton setiger
GTTTCTCATTTGTTCTCCTAAAGTTTTATTTGATTGCATCCTAGTAGCTAATCATCAATTTCGGTTTAATTCCATAATGCTTTTCACTATTATTAATCGTACTAACATTGTTTGGAGTCTTTTAAAGTCCCAGGGACCTTTTTGTAAATTCTCAGAGCCGCGAGGACTTTTATGTGATTTTTTGTATATATGCTGCAAATATAAATTTTAAATATTTATCGGGAACTCGGGATTTAATTTGGGAATTTTGATCGGGTAGAATGTAATTTAATAGGTATTCGGTTTGTAATTAGTTTTAGGCTTTATTTTTTCCGCACTTTTTTCCCGCACTTTATTGCTTTTGTGTTTGAAATTGTTTTCACAATTGACCGAAAAAGCCAATTAAGAACATCGCTAGATTAAATCACTCAACGACTTTTTCTTTTTAAAATAAACTTAAATACAAACCAAGAGGCCGGTTTTTGCCGGGCGGCAGTTTAAGTAAAACTTAAACTGTCGTACTTTACCCCCTTACCCGAATCTCTAATTTTTGACCAGTGCTTTTAAAAATAAAAACGGAGTCATTTTTTAAAAAAAATTAAAATTGGTGTCCCGAAAGCGGGTGGCGACTCTAAAATTATTTTTAAGACCGACTAGTTTCGGCACGCGCATCTCAAAAATGCTTTATCACCACTTTTTGGTAAAAATCCAAAACGAACATCAACAAGTAGTTATTTTGCAAAATGGCATTTACTTCTCCTTTTGCATTAAATATATACTGGAGCAGTGAATTTCCCCTTGTCGACGGTGTAGTCGGTCTAAATCCCAGTCGCGCGGATGCGACAATAGTCGTTAAATGTGAAATGTCTTTCGATCAACTTTACGATCGGGTATGCGAAGTATGTCGGATGGATAGACTAGTGGTGCGGCTGACATTGATTTTAGTGTGGATAGAATATAACGGCTGCAGGCGTTATATAATTTTGGAGAATGACGATCATGTTCTGTTATTATACATGTATGCAATGAACTGGCCGAAATTGTATGTCAGTACGGAACAAATAGCCGAAGTTCAGATTCGTACTGTTAATGTTTCTGAACGGGTTGCAACAGGGCAAACAAGCGGCTCTGTAGGTGAAATCATGGACCGGCAATATGTGGAAGAGGGAAACGAGGAAGTTGAATTACAGATTTCCATTCCACTTGAACGGGAGAACGACGAATTTGCAGATCTCCTGGAGGAGGACCAGCTGTCTGCTTGGAGTGGTTCTAGCAGTGACGAAGAATACGTGCTATCGGATGACAGTACCGAGAGGGACACCGATCCACCTTCAACGTCGGGTCATTTCGTTTACGGTGATATAGGTGAGGAAGATGAGGAAGAGGAGAATGTTTCGGGCCTTAAGATGTGGGATGGGAATACGGAGAGCATCGACGCGGGTATATATTTCAAGAGTAAGAAAGCTGTACAAGAAGCAGTTGCTGCGTGGTCGTTGAAAAGAAGCATGACGTACCGTACATTGGAGAGCAGAAAGACGACATGGGCATTCGAATGCGTAACTCGAGGGCCTAAGTATCCCCGAGAACAATTGCACGAGATATTTTGCTCGTGGACTATAAAAGCGTCAGAGCAGCGAGATTTAGGCCTCTGGAGGATGGTTAAATGGGTAGAGGATCACACCTGTGCGGGCGCGAACATTGGTCGAGAGGACAGAAACGTGACCTCGAAAAATATAACTACTCTTATTATGGCTCATATAATGAAGGAACCGGGGTACAAGGTGAAACATATTCAAACGGCAGTCCACAACCATTTCCAAGTAAATTAATTTATTTTCATTATATTTATTTATTTTCATTAGTTAACGATTTTCATTAGGGTATATTTATTTAGGTTCTGAATGATGTGTTTAGGTTAGGGTGAATTATAAGAAAGCCTGGAACGGTAGAAGAAAAGCGATTGAGGCAGTATCTGGAGTCTGGGAAACAAATTTCAGAGAATTGTCGAGATATATGGCTGCGGTCCAGGCGACGAATCCAGACACATTCGTGCAGTATAAATTTCAAAGAGAAACGGAAAACAGTGACAGACGTGTTTTTAGATATGTATTTAAGCGTTCGGGGCATCTGTGCAGGGTTTCGAAACATGTCGGCCCATTCTGTGCATTGATGCAACTCACCTTCGCAGTTCATTCAAAGCAAAGCTAATAACCGCAGTGGCAAAGACATCGAACAATAATATTTTACCGGTGGCCATTGCAGTGGTGGATGCTGAGACAAGCCACAGTTGGAAATGGGTGCTGAAATATTTAAAATTGAATATTTTTCGCGACCGTTGTACCTGCATTATCTCTGATCGTCATCAGGGAATTATTTCTGCAATGGAGAAGATTTTACAGAAGTACCCAGGAGCAGCAGTGCACCGGTTTTACCTTGAACATGTTAAGGCAAATATGTCGTCACGATTCAGAGGCAAGGGTTTAAAGACAATTTTTCAAATGATGGGAACCGAATTGCAAGAAGAAAAATATGTGAGTGCATGGCAGAGGATGCTCCAGAAAAGTCAGGGAGCCCATTCGTATTTGCAAGATATACCGGCTGAGCAATGGATTCTTTTTGTTGATGGCGGCCGCAAGTGGGGAATCACTACAACCAACACGGCTAAGAGCTACAATAATGTAATGAAAGGGTGTTGGCATTTGCCGATAAGAGCATTGGTTGAACCGACATTGGAGAAGACAGTGGGTATATTCCAGCGAGATTCGGGTCGGATTGGAAAATGTCAGACAGCACTTGCACCTGTCCTGATGAGAATGTTTAACAAATTCAGGCAACGTGCTATGAGTCACTCGGTTAGCTGTTGGAACAGTGTTGCAGTGCTATATAAGCTGATAACCAGCAGTGGCAACGCGCATATGGTACAATACTGTGATCGGAGCTGCAGCTGCAGAAAGTGGCAAACTTACAGAATGTCATGCTCACATGCTGTAGCGATTGTGCTTGTCCGAGGAGAGGATCTGGTCCATCTTGTGGATCCGTTCTATACAGTTCAGGGTTGGGCTCTGCAATTCGCCGAATCATTTACCCTAGTGCTTGGTAAAGAAACGTGGTCTCAGGTTGAGTGGAGTCTCCGTCCGGATGACACGAGGATGATTCATCATGACGGACCGGGTCGAAGGCGGGCTAATCGGATGAAAAGGGCCATGGATTATACCAGAAGACAGACAAGGAGAGGAGCCGTTTGTATCCGATGTCGACAATCAGACCATACAGTTAGATCGTGCCCACTGTCCCATCCTCCATCAGATAGACCTCCCATTTAGTAAGCAATTATAATAAATAAAATTAAAATTACATAACAATAAATTGTGTCACAAAATATATCGTTTTTACATTAATATAGGTACAATACATTATAACAAAAATAAAAACAATAAATGAAACCTATATCTACTGATCTGGCTGTTTGCGGCCAGCTCTATCCTTCACGTGGGAGGAGCCAGGATATCTCGGAGACCTCCTCCTCCGCGGCGACCTCCTAAGCGCCAATAGTACGTCTGAGTCGGAGTCATCACTGCCCAAGCGCTCAGCTGGAGGGCTCTGATCAACTGCAGCTACGGCATCGTGGAGCGGAGTTTGAGGAACGTCATCAGCGTCATAGAGATACTCTATCAGATACTGCTGTAGCTGCTGAGTTGAATCAGACTCTAAATGGGTTGGCTCTGTTGCCTGAGCTGCTACTGCTGGCTGAGCTGCTGCTGGAGGGTGCAGAGCTTTGCGTCTTTCGCTCCCCTCGATCCGGCCACCTCTACGGCCAGGACGTCGCTGTGGCAGATCTACCGGCCGCTGCTGCTGTGACACAGCGTGATACGACTGGCTCTGAGTGACGTCGAGCTGCGTCTGATACACCTGCAGCCCTCGCTCACAGACAGCCCCAATGCGAGCTAGAAAATCAAAGACATCTTCATGCCTGTTACCAAATGAATGATGTCGCTGCTCGAAGCTGCGGATCTCCCGCAGAACCTCTGATGTCGATCTAGCCTGTAATAAAGAACTCAATAATCAGATAATCATATTAAAACAAAATTAATAACAAAAAATATAAATATTTTACTTACAAGTGCGGTGTACGCCTCCGCAGATCCCACGAACCTCTGAGCTTCTCCAACGGTCTGGCGGTCCTCTAGATTGTTGATGAAGCGGACTTTGCGCTCCTGGAACCAAGGTAGGTAGTCCTCCGCCGTCTCAGCACGCCTGGTTGTAACTTTAATCACCAGGGTGTCCAACCGCTGCTCCCAGCGCACAATGGCGGCCTGGTGGAAGGTGCGCCAATCCTCGCTGGGTCGGCCGATCCGGGTTAGGCGGTGCAAACGCCTATGCTCAGCAACGTCCAGTAACAGAGTCGGTTCGGGTATCTCCTGCCGATACCCGAACTGTCGAACAATTTTGTTCGGAACATGGAATTCGACCACGTCAATGAAAATAAGTTGAGTGATTGTGGTCCAAATGCCACGTCCCGCACTGCACTGCGCAGGCAGAGCAGCCAACAGCCCGTTTGAGTAAGCTGTCCACAGAAACTGTCGTATACGCATATATATTATAACTACAAATATAAACAATATAATAAAAATAATTAAATTACAAATTCAACTTAATTGAAAAGCTAAAATATACCTCTATTGCTGTCATCACTGACAGCTAATCCCTATAACCGAGCAAATTATGCCCGGTAATGTCCTGCCAGCTCTTCTCTGTGCACCATCTGCCAAAAAAAGAAAATATTAAAAAAAAATTTCTCAATCTACAATAATTTGCAAATTATTATGCAGGAGAAATATACTTCCGCGCATATGGACACCTAGGGGAAAACAGCGGATGATTGTCCACAAGACTCGGGCGAACCAGAGGTATCCTCTCCCACGCCCACAACTGTGTAAGAAACACTGAACAAATTAAAATAACTATAGCAACATATTCTACCTTAAATTCACTATGTGAATTTCAACTAAATACCTGAAGCAATAACAGGCAACCTCCAATACACTCGCTGCCAGTCGCTGTCTGGCACAAGTTGCGGTAGAGATACGCGAGGACCGCACTCCCCCAACTGTACGCCCGACAGACTGCAAAATCCTCGAGCATGCGCGCCAAAATTAGGGACGTGCTGTTCTTCGACGAATCGCAGAACAGAAAACCGTCCATCAGCCACAACACGTAGCATCGAGCACGCTGCTAGTAAACGTGCTCCGGTCCATCTACCTCTGGGCGCGTACTCAGATGTGCAATAATGCTGCGGAGCATTATTCGGCTACCCCTCACATCCGCATCAGCTGGCGCAAAACCGAAAAAAGTCCGTGAAGTACTGCTGCCAGCTGACACCAGGAATCTCATATCGACCACTAACGGGCCGACCCTCCACAGCTAGGCCCAACATCACCTCCACGTCCTGCAGTGTGATCGTGGCCTCCCCGAACGACAGATGGAATGTGTGTGTCTCCGGCCTCCACCGCTCCGCCAGCGCTGTCAGTAAGGCCCAGTTGTAAAAAATGGACCCTACTCTCCGCACCAACCCAAATCCCAGCTCGTCGATATAATGGAGCGTCCGGTCATGCTCCGCGTCAATCAGTCTCCAAATCTGTGTGTCCGCTCGTCTAATACTGAGCGGAGAGTCGTATCTCTCCTCCCTTCTGAAGACGTGGGCTGATCTATGTTCCCCTTGAAGGAACAGTAGATTATCGACTGCAGGCCCCTGCTTGAGCACTCGCTGCTGCTGAGATGATATTCCTCGCTCCATCGCTGCAATTCGTACGTGTAGAAGGTTTCTTATTCATTTTCTAATTTCTATTACATTTTATATTTCCACTAATATCTACGGTTTAGCAACCTAATTCAAATTCAAAAGGTTTTAAGGAACCCTAAACCATAAATAATATTAAATTATACTATTTCGTAAATTTTCGTAGCATTCATTATATTTATTAATTATGATCGCAAATATTAAATGTTCAAATATTTTAATTATTATTTATTGCTAAAATTTAAAATTAAATACTACATATAAATTTATCATGCATAATAATTATAAATCCTAAAACTATATACTAGTTATTCATACCCTAAACCAAAATACTAATTATTCATAATTATTCATGCATAATACTAAAACTATTAAATTTAATCATGCATAATTATTCATACCCTAAATGAAAATACTAATTATTCAAACTCTAAAACTAAATATAAGGAAAATTATATGATAAAAAAATTATGATAAAAGACATACCAGGATATCGCTATAAATCCAATAAACTATTGAACTGAACTAAAATTTTACTATATTTGGTAATTTTTTAAGTGTGAATATGAAAAGTGAAAGAAATTTCCCATTTTGTAATATGCGGCGTAGTTCGCAATTGATGAATGCAAACGGAGTTAGTTTTAAAGGCGTCCGCATATACCGTTTGCGAATTAAAGCCGTGTGCCACGTGTGTTTGCCGCGCCGTTCCCATTAATCCGCCTCATTAATTCTGTCATTAACTTCGCTAATTCATAATATTTGCATACAACGATTGCGAACAGACTATTAAAAAATTTAGATTTTAATTCTTTCGCATACGTCCATTGCTTACTTCTTCAATTCGCAAATGGTGATTGCGAGGACCGTTTCAGATGTCTACGTTTGAATTTTGGGCACTATATTTGTATTTGATCCAAAGGAAAGCGAGGCCGTGAGGTGCTGGGATTTCGAAGGAAGCAGAGTCCTACAGGGAAGCTGAAGCCAGAAGATGAGGATGATGAAGGGATGAGGATTGTTCCGGAAGAAGAGGGAAGAGTCCTAGCCGAATTAGCGTCTGACGAGGCAAAGAGAGGCGTGGAGGAACGACTACGGGGAAGATATAAAAGACAGAAGGTTCCTCTACAGAAGGGGTTCGGTTCCGACGGCGGGGAAGAGAACAAAAGCTACTAAATAGTGAGCTTTCGAGGGAGTTTTGGGTTTTCTTAATCTTTTCGAATTTAGGGATTTCTATTCTTATAACCGGGAATTCTTGATTTAGGGTTTGCAAAATTGGGGTTCGAAGGGGGAAAAAAGAGAATTGGAGAAAATCAATAAGGGACTTGAGAGAAAAGACTGTGAGATTTCGAAATAACATTTTAGGGTTTTGTTATTTTAGGGAGTATTTCTGTAGTTGAAAATTCTAAAACCAGTTTTCAAGAACTGTAATCATTGAAAGCTTTGGAATTCATTCGCTTGGACTGCACTGAGGTACTTCCAAATTCTGTATTTAAATTTTAATTTTTCTGGTTAAGCTAGTGGGAATCGATTGGAAATCAAATTGATTTTATGTCGTAGCTTGCTTCATCTTCAGTTTTGGTTGTCAGTATCTTCTGTCCGAAATCATTTTGCTTCAGTTCCCTTTTTAGATAGTTTTGTTCTTAATATGCCTATGAATGATGTTTTTGTTTTGGTTGCTACTTGATAATGTTCGTTACCGAATAGTGTTAAATGTTAGGATGCCACCTTGATATATATGCTGCCATTAACTCTCGTGAGTCTGGTTTAGAGGATGACCTTTGATTTGAGACTCATCCACACAGATCCTGCTATTGATCAATAACCTGTGATAAATGGCTCTGTTAGTTGTTGCTGATTATACTCATGGATGAGAATGGTTGTATTACTGGGTTTGAATTATTCTTTGCATGATTGATTAAGGGATAGCAGAATTGTTAGTTATCTTATAGCATTTCTGCTATTTGTTTTATCACTTGTCATCTAATGTTTACTGGTATTTTTATTTCCCTATTTGCATTGTTGAAATTTTCTGGTAAGAAGGGATTATTGGTGTTAGTTGTGGATTTGGTTGCTGCTAATTCAAAGTTAGGACAGACTTGTTGATCCTTGTTTTCAATCTACTGCCGTCTATTTGAGTTTCTGATCAAGTAGCCATAGTGGGCTAAAATAGTGATTCTAAGTCTGTGTTCCTGTTTGGTGAATGATGGTCATTTTCTCTAGGCATTAAGGTAAATCCACATTCCTGTTAGTACTGTTTGTTTACACTTCATGCCTCCTGTGGGTCATAATGAAATGTCATGTAAAAGTTGCAGGAAATTGTTATGAATAGCATGTCTTAAGATTACCTATATTGTCACTGCTCATACTGTAATATTTGTTTTCTTCAATTCCTGTCAATTTAAGAAGAATGCACATAACTTGAATTATAGCTGCAGTAAAGAGGACATTTGCATGATTTGAATAAATTGTAAATTATGTGAGAAATGGATAAATTCAAATGCTTCTGGTTTAAAGTGTTAGAGAACCAACTTAAGGATGCTGCATGTTTACAGAATGTTAAGGATATATGTTAGACAGATTGACTTGAATTGAAGGTTTGCAACATGGATTAATTGGTAATTAGACATTGTTAAGGGATTGTTTTGTAATTTTTTAGGAATCATGAATTGTTTGACAAATGCTATGTGTTCAAAATCTATTCTCTTGGCATGATATGAAATGAATCAATTCTGAAGCTGTTAGAAATATCAGGGGCAGAATTGTAATTTCTTGAAAGTTAGGGTACCAAGTTGGAAATTTGACATGATTTGCTCTATTTTGATGTAATTGCATAATTTGTGGACTGTTTGACTTAATTGACTTGTCTTTGAGATGATTTGATAATTTTTCTAGTTTCGAGGCAATTTTGTAGTTTTGCATAAATGGGAGGACTAAATGGCAATTTTGCATGGTTTGCTTTAAATTGTTCTCGCATGTTGCTTAATTTAGTATGTTCCATGACATGTTTCGATAATTTCCATAGTTAGGGACTAATTTGTGATTTTTCATATTTCGGAGGATTATTTTGTAATTTTCCATTAAATGCCTTATTTTGTTTATTTTGGGGACTAAAAGGGTAGAATGTAATTTTAATAGGACCGGTTTGTAATTATTTTCTCCGGAATCGGAGAAGGAATAATTAGCTTAGGACGTGGATGTTTTATTTTTCCGCACTTTATTTCCGTACTTTATCGCTTTCTTTTGTGTGATTGCGCGAACGACTAAAATCACCAAATTAGGAACATCGATAGATTAAAAATGGAATTAATCTTTTTGAAAATAAATTCTTAACTTAAATTTTGGAAAACAAAATTGGTTTTAGAGGTCGATAAATCCGGGCGTCAGCCGAGATGAAATTTCGGCTGGCGTACCCAACCCTCTTACTCAGATCTTTTCAGTTCCAGACCTTGCCTTGTTTCTAAAAATAAAACGGAGTCAACTTTTTATTAAAATTGGATTAGTTTTCTTAAAAACTAAAGTTTGTTCCCGAAGGGTGGCGACTCAAACTTTTTTAAGACTGACTAGTTCGGCACCGCGATCCAAATCATTTTATCACCACTTTTGAAAATAAATCAAAACAAACAACAATAGTGTGAAACATGTATTATGGCTAAAATTCATAGGCAAACATTTCGATCTAGGGTTGATAGTCTTTTCGCCTTAATACATTCTGATGTTTGGGGACCAGCCCCTCACTAGTAAACATGGCTATTCATATTTTATGCTTTGATTGATGACTGCACACGAATGACCTGGATCTATTTCTTAAAGAAAAAATCTGAAGTATTTGACAAGTTTGAATCCTTTTCTAATTTGGTTCTAACTCAATATCAAAAACAAATTAAGATACTATGATCAGACAATGGTGGGGAGTATATTAGTCACACTATGAAACAATTCTTTCAGGATAAAAGACTCATTCACCAAACCACTTGTCCATATTCTAACAGAATAGGACGCGGAGTGATGGAATTGAATTCTTCTTGAAATGACTCGCGCAGTCATGATTGAATCTAAGGTTCCTTACTCATTCCGGCCTAAAGCTGTTGCTACCTCCACTTACCTCATAAATTGACTTCCTACCAAAGTTCTTGATCTTAAGACCCCACTTAAAACCTTAGCCCAATATACTTCTATCCCATCCATGTTAGACCTTCAACCCTGAATTTTTAGATGTACTGTGTATGTCCATATTCCTAGACAAAACATGACCAAATTGGAACCATGTGCTGCTAAATGTGTGTTTTTCGATTATGGTGTCAATTAAAAGAGATATCAGTGTTATGATCCCACCACAAATCACCAATGGACTGTGATTTTGTGGAGACTGAATTTTATTACCACTAACACAGTGGTAAGGGGGAGAGTCCTGATATTATCCCATTGAGTTGGTTACATAGTTTAGGCTTGATAGAAACAGTCCTATAAGAGCAAGTAGGCGGTGCCACTGAGTCTACTACTGAAGACACAAGACAACCTTCTACATGAGGTCCTTCCTCATCTTCCTTGCCTGATATGCCTGAGGTTAGTAACTCTAAAATAATCTCAGACTCTTTATGTAACACCTCTTACTATACTCTTATGTCATAAAACATGCCATTTTTTTTTTTAACATACATCACATGTTGCTATCTATGTTTTAATCTTATCACACATATAATAATCACATATCAAACATATAGTCATATAAGCATCTTTTCTCTTTAACCTACTTAAGGTTAATCTGGTCATTCTCTGCACTATAGGCATATATAAGCATAGCATACATTACATATATCAATATATGGATATAACAACAGTTTATCCAAAAAGGCTATATGAAATAGCACCACATGTTTACATGCCAAAACTGTATAAAATTATGCTTACAACACAGAGCATAAACAAACTATATGCAACATATACAATATGAACTGTGAGAGGAGAGAGGCCTAGATTCCTGCTGGACCGACCTGTGCATAGACGAGTGAAGCCTTAGTACCTCACT
>CANUEY010215461.1:0-38236 GCA_948099555.1 Croton setiger
TGACAAGCTCAGCGGCCATCTGCTGCTAAATAATTAAACTTCCTAATTCCTAAACCAAACAAATTCAGATCTCAAACTATAAATTTCAATCCTCCAATATAAAAACAGAAGCTCAAAAATTAAAAATCCAATTAAAAAAAAAGAAAATACCACAGAGGAAATTGAAGAAGTGATGAGTATAATAATGAACTGAATGACAACTTAAACATTAGAAGAAAAAGCAACAAAGAGAATAATAAGAGATGGAGATCAAATATTAAATCTCTGTTTCTTTTCTTTTCTTTTTATATATGCTTTTTCCAGGCTGTGCTTTTTGCAGAATAGTAATAGTTAATAGAGAAAGTATGTGTGTATGACCGCCACGAGAGCTGTCTCCATCGGCACTCGGGACCTAAAACATCATAACCTTGCCCTGATTGATATGAGAGAATATGTTTCAGTGCAACATTAACATTTTTCTTAGCCAACCATTATCTGACACGTATATCATTTGACCCAAAGAAATTAAGATATTTTTTTTATTATCAAGTGCTATTTTGAAAAAATAGATAATAAGATAATAGTTTTATTTAATGATTTTAAATTTTAAAATGTCAACTAATTTATAATATAATCCTATCACAGTAATTATAATTAAAAATTTATGATTTTATCTCTCTGGATTGTTACCAATTACGTTTATTTTACTTATATTTCAAAAGTTAAAAAATTATTTTATCCCTTATTTTTCATTTATTATTTTTTCTGTAAATTTCACACTTTTTTTCTGTTACGTTTCTTAAAAAATGACATAAAGTCCAATATAATACAATAATATAATAAAATAATAGTACAATTTTAGAAATTCAAGATAAAGCGTAAAAATATAGTAACATTGTAATTTTTGTAATTATAATTATGATACTGCAACATTAAATTTTAATAATAAATTTGCAAATCACATATGGCCATGCATAATCATAAATATAAAAGAGTTTTATGTGTGAAATGTCTGCCAGATTACCGATGCTTCGATATAATGTTGCATCAGAAAATAAAACACATTTCTCACTTGACATATAATCTTTTGGATTTACTAGAGTAGAAATACCTTTGTATTCGAACATCCTAGCTTTAGCAAGAAAATCTAATTATTTTATTTTTTAGTTAACAACAAACCAATTTCAATCCAATTTGCGTATGTGCTTAAAAATATTCTAGTTGACTCAAATCCTTCAACATAAAATCAGATTACAAGGACACAATTATCTGCTGCATAGTTTTAGTGCCAGTTCCTGTTATGATGATATCGTAAAAACGACAAAATTAAGTGAATGATCAGCAAGAAATACCCAAAAAATGAGAGTAACCAAAGTTGAGTGTAGGCGTTTATACCATTGGCATGGTGCTTGACGAAGACCATATAATGACCTACGTTGTCAATAAACATAATCAGGTTTCGCTTTACCCTGAAAAGCGGAGGTTGTTCCGTAAATACCTCATCTTCCAAATCACTACGTAGCGTATGAGAAAGTATTGAGACAGCAAGAGTTGTACTGGAAGTAAAAATCCAAACAGATATGGCTTCATAACAAATATTACAATAGGATTAATTATAAATATGGTGTCTTGCTTTGTAAAAAATAGTATTTTAGTGTTTGACTTTTAATTTTTTTTCAATTAAGTGTCTGAAGTTTAAGAGTATCATACAATGTGGCTTAAAAGACGTGGCTAGCTGGAATGTCCAGTTAAATGGGGAGTTCGAAATTAACCAACCAGAACCCAAAACATACGTTGATTTAGCAAATCAATATAGTTACTGGACTTACCCTTCTTAACTGTTATATTTAAGCAAAGAAAGAACTTATGATTGCATCCAAGAACAGACTTGAAAACAATGAGTTTCAGTAGAAGAATCAAAACATAGTCTTGAGTTTTAAACAACGAACCAAAAATATCAAAACTGAGATAAAATCAGAAATTAATGTAAAATACGACAAAGGAGCAAAGTTTAAAAGTTAAAAAAAAAAAAAAACAAAAGTGAAAACTTGAACCAATGGAATAGGAATACAGTATTAAGAACTAAAATAACATACAAGTTCAGTCTTAATTCCAGATTGCAGAATTAAAGTCACAAAATTTCAGAACTGATGGAAAATAAAAAAGAAATCTGAAATCAAAACATAGTAAGAACACAACAAGCTTGATGAAGAATTATCGGTAAAAAAAAAAAAGTCTACAAATTGAACCATGAGAAGATAAAGCAAACAAAAGTACATTTATAATTGAAAATAAAAACAACTGGCTGCGACAAAAACAAAGCATATATTGCAAAGAAAGAAGAAATCGCACCAAAACCAGAAGACAGACAAACTCAAGTGAAAAAAGGTTCCATCTTGAATCCTGATCCGAGGTAAGCGAGCTTGCCTATGATTGGAGGCGGGTTCGTCTCCTATTTTCCAAATAAATTACAAAATTCATTATCATAGGTTGCAGCAACTTAATTTTCAATCAAGAGTTACACCACCAAATCAAAAGGAATGGGTCAAATTTTTACATACCCTTCCATGCTTTGTAATTTAAAGCTGATGGAGCATTATTCAAGATCTTTTCAAACTTCCTTTATAAATCAATATGGAATTTTCTTCTCTTCTTTTTCAATCCGTTTCTCCCTATTCTTTTTTCTCAAAAATTGATTTCTCCTACCAAAATGAGTTTTCTTTCTTTTTTTTTTTTTTATGCTCCATTCTATTTAAAATGGTCTTTCTTGTTCTTTTGGTCTTTAAAATTCAAATGTACATTTACATGATTGTGACATGGTAACTTGATCAGAATGATATTTTACGGACTTGAAATAGGTAAGTGTACGTAAGATAATTAAAGAACCTAAATGATATTTTTTAAGATTATTAGAAATTCTTATAGTAAAGGGTTTTTTTATGTTTAATAACAAATTACAATGGGTCGTTGGATTTTTTTTTTTCTTCAAAAAATGCGTTTACAAAGAGTTATAGACATTAATCCTACAATTTTCACATAATTAATGGAGAGTTAGAGGGGTTTAAAAATAAACAAATACAAGTGGTGCAACATGTATTTATCTTAGCCTTAGAATTAGGTATGAGTTGATTAAGTAGTAGCAGTTGAATTTGCATAAAAATTAATTAATTAATATTTTGATCAATTAAACAAAAAATGGAAGAGAGGGATAAGGCAAATCAAGAATTGTCCCCTATCTTCTCCATAAATCCGTTCCGTGGGCTGTATTCTCCTTCATAACCAAGGGAAATCAATATTTCCTAACTAATTTCAAGACCTTAATCTCACAAACTCAAAGCTTCCAAGGAACTATCTCTTGCTTGGTTTGACATAAAATTAGAGGCAAGGGTTTAGGTTAATTACGTTCCCCTTGAGTTCTTTAGCTAGTTTATGAAAAATTAAGGTACTACAAGTTAGTTAAGCATGAAATTGCATAGTTAAGCTTGAAAGCATCAAATAGATATGTAGATAATGTATTCTTGAATTCAAATAGAGCGATGAAATTGTAATTATGACCAAATATTGATGTCTAAATTGTAATTTGCATTTTTTAAACGCTTGCGTGATTTGTAGCAATCCGTTTGGTAGTAAGAAATAATACTAAAATACTAGGAATAAAAAAATAATAAGAGCAAGAGACACTTAGACAGCTCCTACTTGAAAGTCTATAACTCCAAATCTCCCAAGGAATCATTTCATTTTGCAAGACTAATTATGGCTTTTTCTTCACTGATTCGTCGTTCCATTGCCAAGCCCGATTCTTCCTTCCTACCATTTTCTTCTTGGTTTCGTACTGCTACTGGTAGATGTTTTCACCACCTCGGCTGTGGCGGAGGAGCCGATTCCGGCTGCGGTTCACATGATAATAGCATAGCAATTCCAAAGAGTGCATATCATGTGAGCTCAGGTGGGTTCATGCGTGGTGTTGTTTTCAGAGAACCTAATAAACCTCTTACCATTGAAGAATTCCATATGCCTCGTCCTAAAGCCTCTGAGCTTCTGATTAAAACCAAAGGTAATTATTCCATTTTCTTCTTATTATGGTCGTTGACCATGTTTGTTGAATTCGATGGTTTGCTACTTCTGGTTGGACATCGATTTTTCATGAAGATCATAAGGACAATAAGTGCATCATTGTATTATTTTTATTTTTAGGCTTAGCTCTTATATATTTGTTTGGATGATGAGAACTCGAAAGAAGAAAAGGAGGAAACTGAGGATTCTTTTGTCTCATACAAGGAGTCAATTATCTGCCAGGATATCTCTTCTGGTATAGTTAATAGTCTAACTAAGCTGCCTTCACTAATCACTTGCAATGTTGATTGTGATTAGAGATGTCTTGACCGCTAGTTTGTCTGAGATGATAACAAATAAAGAATACAGTTAAAGCTCTGTTATATGCAACTTTGATTTTATTTTTCTCATGGCATTAGCAATCACAGTTTCTTTTTACCCTGAAAATGGCACAATTCAGTGAAGGAAGTAGCACCTGAATAAACCGGCCAACTTCGGTTTTTTTTTTTTTTTTTTTTTCTGTTCGATGCTTATGGAGTTTGGTTTTGGTGATAGACAAAGTCCAAATATATCATCAAACTAAACTTATTACATGTGTGTGTGATTCCAATACCAATTTTTTGTATTTTCTTTATTAAGATTCATAGATTTTGTTGCTTTCTTTTAGGAAGATGACCTGGTAAAATATCTGTGGATTTTGCTTCTTCCTGAATATCAAAAGTTCTGTTGTTTTTATCACTAACCCCAAGCTCTTAAGACACGTCAATTTGTTATCTATGCTTCCTGAAATGAAGGGCTAGTCATTAACCAGTTTTCTTTTGTCTAACCAATGTTCTTTTACAAGTGTTATTAGATAACTCGACATCCACACCTGGGGAGGGCATGAACTGGTTAAGTTGTCCTATCATATGTTAGCATTCAACTACTTCAGTTATTCAGTTAAACATAAGAAATGAGAATGCTTTATAAAGCAAAGATGTACTACTAGTATAAGTGTATAACTTCAGTTTAACCGTTCTAGGCAGGCATTATTTGAGCTTTAAAACAACAGGTTGTCTAAGGACAATTTCAAAATGGACTGTCATATTGTTTTTAGAGCCTACTACTAGAACTAGTGCTTTATGGGGCAACCACTAGTTGGAAATGCAGAAACTAAGTGGCACAAGGCTGAATGCTATGTGCTGGGGGCAGCCTCTAGAACTTGCAAGACTAAGTGCTATACTGTGGAAGCCACCTCTAGAACTTGTAGGAGGCACCTTTAGAATCTACCTCGCTTGTTGACATTGAGCCTATCTTTAGATTTGAGCATGTTTAGTTTCATTGAAGATTTTGGCATACTAAAGGATGGGGATGTGTAACATATACACCTAAGGGATGTGGGAGCTTAACTAGCTAGCTTTAGCTAGCATGTCGAGAATAAACATTGGTTAAAGAAAGGGAGCAAAAATGGGCATATAGTCAAAAATAAAACTACTAGTATAACTTGGTGTTTTTTTTGGTTGAGTCCTTCAACATTAGGATTAAAGCAATACCTCCTACAACTAGCATAATAAAGCTGAGAATGGTAATATAAATGTGCAAAAAATGTTGGGGCAGGACAAGGAATGAGTATTTTCTAACAAGGTTGAGGCCTATTAAAGATTAGTTATGGTCATGTCCACGAAGGCATTGCTACAAAAGCTTAAGAATATTGTATATATGTTTCGAGAAAAGAGAAGATTATGGGTAGATCTAAGATAGTTTTGAAGCATTAATACAAAACATGAAAAATTGGGATTTCATGTCATTATGTGGAACTCATTTATGCCAAACAGAAGTTCGACAGAACGCTACTCAATGTCTTTGTTTGAAGTAGCATAAAAACTAGAAATCAAATGTTTGTACTTTATTCATCCATGTTCAACGCAGAACTCATGGGTATTCTTTTTTTTTTTTTTCAGCAATGAATGTGTAATAATCTTGAATATTTGTATGGCTATTCTTTCTCCCATTCAATGCACTTTGTACTTATTTTGAAACTCTTTCTGATTGTATGTCTGTTTAGTGCAGCTTGTGGAGTTTGCCATTCGGATCTCCATGTTATAAAAGGGGAACTTCCATTTCCCAGTCCTTGTGCTATTGGCCATGAAATAACTGGTGAAGTTGTTGAACATGGGCCATTGACAGATAGCAGAACCATCCAGAGGTACGTTAATCATATACTACCTTCACCCCGTAATTAGTGTTCCTCTTAAATATTTTGTCCCACAAAGAGTGTAACATTGATATAAATTTTCCAATTTCACCCTTAATCCTAAAATTTAAAAAATATTAATGACAATTTCAGTACACTTATACTACTTCGTTAATGAAGGTTATTGTAGTAAAATTCTTTGTTAATAAATAAATTAGGAAGACTTCTTAATATTTTCCAAAATAGAAATAGGGACACTTATTCTGGAACAGAGGTATTCTAAATAATAGCAGATCAGATTATGATATTTATTGTACCATTTGTTTGTAAATGGAATGGAAAGAAAATAAGAGAGAGGGAAATAAAGGATGAAGTTTTTAGTTTTTTACTATTCATTTTCTTCTTGTATTTTCCAATCTTTGTTTGGATAGAAGAGAGGAAGCAATACTATAATACTTCTACTTCTTTTACTTGTTTTCCTCCGATTTGGAAGGAAAATAGCATAGAGGAAAATAAAACTATTTCAACTCCTTTTTTCCTTCCATCACAAGATGTGATTCTCAGTTTCTTTCTTTTCTCTCCTTTGTGATCTCTTTCCAAACAATGCATTAGTGATTTTTGAGTATCTTTAATTTAGTGATTTCAAACAAAAATAGTAAAAACCATTTGTTGAAATTTATCTTTTATTGATTAAAGATTTTACGAGTAACATGATATATGAATTCTGTTGTTGTATTGTTATCCAGGTTTCCAATAGGATCTCATGTTATTGGTGCTTTTATCATGCCTTGTGGTAACTGCTCGTACTGTTCTAAGGTGACACTACTTTGAGATGCTATGTCTTTTCTAAAAAAAGGAAGAGACTAACGATTACTAACATATGGACATAAAATAAAAGGAGAAACTATTTTATTATTATTTAATATTTGTTGTTTCTCATGCAAAGTAACAGTAATGTATTCATCATCTGTCTTTCAGAGTATAAGATTTAAATATCTGATCTAGACAAATAACTTTTGTAAAAATACTTAGAAATCAACGTTAATTACAAAGAGTGAATCAATGAACCTCAAATATGTAAATTGTTCTTAGGAATAATTATTTTCCAGTCTTAAAGTCTTAAGAGAGAAAAAAGAGGAAGAGATTATGGGCAATTACTATTTGCAACATATAACATAAAAGCTTTGAATTTGCACTTCCCAATAAAATGATTCTACTCCCTCTATCCCTTAATAAGTGTTCCAACTTTCACTTATTTTTGTTCCATAATAAGTGTCCCCTTCCTAACAAAATTAGGTGGTGATTTTTCTTTTATACCCTTAAAATATTTATAGATAATTGACTTTAGAGGTTGGACAAACTTTCAACTAAAGGGTATTTTGATCATTCAATAAATAAAATTTATATTTCTAATATAATAACTATCATTCCTTAATACTTGTGAAAGTGAAAGTTGAGACACTTATTATGGGACAGAGGAGTAGATTTGATAGGCTTGGATAACGTTAGGAGCATTTCTGGGCATGCTGCTGTGGTTATCTTCTTTGGTTAATGAGAATGTACAGCTAGCATGATGTTGATTAATGTCATGTTTGGAACAGGGCCATGATGATCTATGTGAGGATTTCTTTGCATACAACCGGGCAAAGGGAACTCTTTATGATGGAGAAACTCGGTTGTTCCTTCGAAGCAATAGTATGGAACTCCTTGCTTAAGATATAACATTTCTGTTATTTATTTATAAATTTTATAAATGGTTGCAAAGTTTATCACTAGTTCCACCTCCTTGATAACCTATTTAGTCCATTCAATCTTTCCTTATAACATAGATATTTATTGCCTTGTCTGTTTATTTATTAAATTTGATGGTTGGATATGAGAGCCTATCTAAAATAAATACCAGATAAAATTTCATGCATTATTCTGAAATACTTAACCTTCAGAATTTGAGTTCTTGATTCCTTGTTTGTATCATGGGCTTCGTTTTTTATCATGTAACTGAAAATAGAATTTCTCTTTGGATGGCAAGTGGAATTTGAGAATTTGAATTTATGTCTTTTTTCTTTCATCTGGTCTAGACTTTACAATCCTGGATGGTTTAAGAAACATAGAAAGCAAAGGACATAAATAACTTTAAATACTGTTATATGATTTTCAATATGGAAGGTTTTTATTTCATTTAGAACTTTGAATGTTCTCCATGCTTTCAGGTCTACTAAAGTGAATAAGCATCCTTCACTTTTACCCTTTAATACCCATTGTAGTCAAATGTTCACTCTCTTCAGGTCAAACAGCTCAAGCAATCACCTCCATCTCCATGTCAAAGAATCGTCTTCAAGTACAAATTCAACTTCATACTCTTCCACCTCATTCATTCTACTCATCAACCAATAAATTGATTAAGTTTATATGTATCAAACAGCTGGGGTCAATGCACTCATATTGGTCATATCTGCATTTCAATGCTTCTACTCTCAATTTCAGCATAAATTTTTGGTTTGACTGGCCTTCAAGTTCATGTTCAAGAGTATGCTGGAGTGTAAAATCTATCATTGAATGTTAATTTGATATTCCTAAGTTGAATTCTTTCATGGTTATTGGTTATACAAAGTCTAAACTTACATTCGTTGATGTTATTTGTTCAACTGCTTTGCAGTAAAATTTGCTTTACTTTATCTGGTTGTCCTTTTAGGAGTAAATGATCTGCTCATTATTTCTGTATTGTCACAAATATACTGTAATATGCAGGAAACCCAGTATTCATGTATAGCATGGGAGGTCTTGCTGAGTACTGTGTAGTTCCAGCAAATGCATTAACTACTTTACCAGACTCATTGCCGCAATCAGAATCTGCAATTTTAGGGTGTGCAGTATTTACTGCTTATGGTGCCATGGCACATGCGGCAGAGGTACGCCCTGGGGATTCTGTTGCTGTCATTGGAACTGGGGGTGTTGGCTCAAGGTAAAGAGTGAACTTTATTTGTATTTTATAATTCTGGTATCATGTTATTTTATATAATGAAGTTGAAAAATCTGATATTGTTGCTGGAAAAATGAATTTGTCTTCTGTTTATATATTTTTGTTACATCTCTTGATTTTCAAGCTTCTGGAGGAGAGGGCTGGTGTATAAGTACAGTACCCCATGGCCTAAAATTGACACTAAGGATTTGGTTAACCATTGACTCCCATTTGTTAAAGCAAGGATTTATGAGAAGTGAGAGAAGGCAATGATACGAGCTGCTATATTGTGTCTATGCATATGATGACCTTAAGGTAAGAGGTGGAGATTCAGTCCTTGCTGCAGTTTTAGGGATAACATGAAGAGGGAGTTTGATATAGTGTGGAGAAGTGAAGTGCTTTCTTTGGTATGGGATCTTGTTATCCAACAGAAGCAGAAAATGTGCACTAGATATGTTAAAGAAGTTCAAATGGAATGTTGCATAAATGCAAACTAGTTAGATTCCTCTTGTTGTGGATGAGAAATTGTCAAAGGAAGATGAGGTGAGAAAGTAGATTAAACACTTCGAAGTGTGATTGGCAACCTCCTTTATCTTAGTGCTTTTAGGCTTGATCTCATGCTTTCTGCAAGCATTGGTTACAGTCTTGTTCACCATAGAGCAGAAAAAAGGGTCATGAAATCAGTTAAGCAGGCCAACTGTTCTGGGCTTATGGTATTTGAGCAAAGATTGAATTTAGATTATGCAGATAGTGGTCGCACTTACATTTGATTTGGGCAGTGACTGGCTTCCTTTTAGCTTAACACCAAAGATGATAATAAACCAGACGATCATTCATCTTTTAAGCTCAGAAAGCCTTGCTAGAAGTTTCTATGTATGTGTTTATAGTTTTAGGTATAATTTCAGTAGATAACAACTAAGGATCCATATGGCTGACCCCAACTTGTTCGGGACTAAGGCATTTTGTTGTTAGGCATTCAAGAATGCTAAGAGATGTTACATTTGCAAGTGCTGAAGAATGTGTTTGCTGCAATATTTGACCCTGAAGTTCTGCTCCTAGTATACTGTCATTGTCATTGACTCATTGTATGCATACTTGAAAAGTTCTCAGAGTTTTTTAATCATGATTCGATGATTTTAAGGGAAAATTGAACAATCATATTCTGTAATCAAGATCCAGTTATTAATCTTTTGGCAACCCTGATATTAGGAAAAAAGAACAATGCTTTCCGTTGATGTTTAAATGGATGTTGATGGTTGGTGAGGCTATATAACCTTACAAAGTGAGGTGCCCAAAAAAAAACAAAATCTTCCAGGGGCTAACAATATTACTAAGTATTTACACTACTGTTAATTACTTGTATAGTTGGATGCATATATGGTGTGAGAATTTTAATTTGCATATTATTTGCTAGTCTCTAATGGACCAACTATGGCATAGGCATTACAAAGATAAATTGCTTCAGTTGTTTGCAGATAGCAAGGGCATTTGGTGCATCTGATATTATTGCTGTGGATATTCAGGATGAGAAACTACAGAAAGCTAAGATTTTTGGTGCAACTCACACTGTAAATGCAATGAAAGAAGATCCCATTGAAAGGATCAGAGTGCGTATTTTACCTTTTAAGTTAATAGCTAGAGATGTACTTTCCAATTCAAAAAGATAATGGATTCTGATTAGATCATGTTTGAAATGAAGTGTTGATGCAGAATTTTTTTAAGGATCATCAAAGAAGTATAGGAACTAAATTAATCTGTTTGTGGAAGTAGTTGCAAATGATTGTTGTATAGAGTTAGTTTCTATAATGGTTTTTGTTGTTGTTGCTTTACATTCCAGTAGATGAACATGCCCTGATGATATATAGTTTGACATACTCAATTTCATTGACATTGTTCACTTACTTTGAGCAGGAAATAACAGGGGGAAGAGGTGTAGATGTAGCTGTGGAAGCTTTGGGCAAACCACTGACATTTTCACAGTGTGTACAAAGTGTAAGAGATGGAGGGAAAGCTGTGATGATTGGACTTTCACAAGCTGGTGCTGTTGGGGAGATGGATATAAACCGTCTCGTGCGGCGAAAGGTGCGTATATGATAGCAACTATAAAGTATAATGTTTTTGACATGATCAATGATGTTAGATAGTTACTGTATTGGTACAGTGCAATGAACGTTGCACTCTTACAGAAAGAACATAGATTGATTAGTCTTCATGGACAAAAAAACAGACATGAAGGTTATCTAATTATATCAAAAGAACTATGTGCATAGCTACGATGCCTTGGAACTATGTGAGCAAATAGGATCATTGGCATGTTTCTTGGGTTTGATGGAAAGGGAATTAACTTGAGGTCTGAACTTTGTGACAATGAATTAGTACATTTGAAATGGAAGGGCTGTGAGAAGACTTACATATAGAGCAAAAGAGTTGTAAAGATTGAAGAAGCTGATTGGATTGTGTTTTGAAGATCTGACAGAATTTTATGCGAGGTTGGGTTCTGGCATGCTAGTCTGATGCTTATTGTACATTGGTTTTTTGTTCACTTGTGAACTTGACTCTGTTCCTATTAGGGGATTCTCCTATTTGAGATGCAATGTAACAGATAAATATAGATTTCCTATAAATAGGATTATATCCCTGGGATTTTTTTTAGCTTTTAGGGGTCTATAAATATAGATGTCCTATAAATATAGATTTCCTTTGGGAGGATACTTTTCCGTTGTATAAAGTTTGTTTAGGATTTGATGGCTCATTATGATCTTTGTGGTTGTAGTCTAGCAACAACTCTTATTTCACAAATGCTTGAATCTTGTTACTTTATCCGACTAGTTGAGTATTGCTTTCTACTCTTTGGTGTAGGTGATTCTTTATATTATCTCCGTATTTCTATCATCTAAGCTACCTTGTTGATCGTCCTTGTCCTCTATGTCATGAACTATTTTCTATTCGTTTTATTCAGAGCAAAAATTATCAAAATAAACAGTTTTAGACATTGTTTGGCACACATTAGCAACTTTGTTGAATCGATAACATTCATGCTAGCTAAAATAGTACCTTGGTGGGTAGGAATTATTTTGAACTGTTATACATGGTAGGAGACTTCGCGGATCTTCTCAAAAAGCAAATATTTAAACACTTTTGCATAGGAGACTTAGCTATTATTCTATGGTGGTTACCCAATGAATGGTCTTAAGTAGTGGTTTGCTTTACTTCTAATGTAATCAAATCTATTATTCTAAAAAATTGGCTCCTTTTGACTGATGGAACAGATTCAAGTGATAGGGTCTTATGGAGGAAGGGCAAGGCAGGATCTGCCCAAGTTAGTTAAACTTGCAGAATCAGGTATTTTTAATCTGAAAGATGCTGTCTCCAGAAAATACAAATTCGAGGAGGCAGACAAAGCATTCCAGGATCTTAACAGTGGAAACATTGTTAGTCGAGCTGTTGTTGAGATAGCATAGTTCTTTTCCCTCCGAGCAATAAGAGGTACGGGTTTGAGTAGAATTTCTGGACATCTTTAAGAAGAAAATGGTCACTGATATTCTGTTCTTCTGTGAACAGATAATAGTGCTTTGCTGCAGAATGCTCACCTATGAAGAAATGGATACAACTTCCTTGTACTATTATTAATAAGATTTGGCTTGGGCTTGGCCAAATTGGCATGATCTATGCCCCATGTTTTTCGTTTTATTTTAATTGGATTCTTACATTGTAGAATTTTCATTCTTGTGAATCAAAAAGTACATATCATGTGTTCAAATGGAAGCCACTTCATATCTGAACCCATCTATACACTTTTGAGGGTGTTCATGGTATGGATGAAAAATCAAATCAAGCGAGGGTGCACGTTAATTCTAATATTAAAAATTTCAAGAACAAGCCTTTTATAATAAAAGAATAATTATTATTTTTCTTTCAATTCTCTCGGTTTGGTTTTTATGAATGTAAAGAGGTCATATATATATGAATTGAGATACCCAATTTTTTAAAACGTGATCGGTTTTGTTTGCATCCGTTGTATCAATTAGTTCGATGGATTTCAAATTTGTGAACACTCCTAAATGGATAGTTTATGCCCAAACAGAAAAGCTCCTTTCAATTTTGTATTTATTTTAGGGCCAAAAATAGATAAATTTAAGTTTATGTTAAAAAAAAAAATTAATTTTTAACATGAAACATCAATATATAAATCACTAAATAAACAAACAATCAATTTACAACGTATTACATAATGATTAGTATGTAAATTTACATAATGTATAACATACTGATTAGTATGTAAAAATAATATAGAGGTATAAAAGTAATTGTCACAAAAAAAATTAATTTACATACTGACGGTAAAAATTAATCTATAGAAAAATTAGGGGTATAAAAGTAATTGCAACAAATAATCAATTTACATACTAATAATAAGTAAAAATCAATAATATGTAAAAATAATCTAGAGTATAAATGTAATTATATAAAAAATTAAATAACATACTGCTGATATGTAAAAATCAAGTTATATATTGATTGGTATATAAAAAATAAGTAAAGATGTAAAAATTGTTATAAAAAATTTACAAGCTGATGGTATGTAAAAATTAATTTACATACTGATTGATATTTAAAAATTAATTTACATATTAATCAGTATATAAAAAAAATTCTTAAGAGTAAAAGAATGAAGGTGAAAAAAAAAACCACCTAATGACAAAGATACACTTCAACAAAATCTAATCCTAATCATCTACTAACCACCTAATCCTAATATAATACTCCATCTGTTATAAGATTTAACTAAATGCTAAGTAAAATGAAAGTTTAGTGATTAAAATTATTTTTCTCTATGCTGATCTGTTCTACTTTCTTATTAATTATCTAATTAGATGTTTTTCTTTTAAAAATTGTTTAATTATAAGTTTTAAGGTTAACACGGTTAAAATTAAATAATATACAAACTAACAATTTCATAAAAAAGAAAAGCCAGCAAATAAGTGATATGCAAAAGCTAACGAATAGAAATATATGAATTATCAAGATGACGAAAGGAAAATGAAGTAAACAACCAAAGAAAGTGTTACGGAAACAATTTCAAGAGATGGAGAAAAATCAAAACCTGATATTTAATTTTGAGTATAATTGTAAGTTGAAAATGAAATGATATTAAAAAAAATTGGCATTTTGATCTTTGTTTGGAGGTCAAAAATTACAGCTTATAACTAAAATTACTATTACTACTAGTTGCACTGCCTTCTGATTAGATGGCCCAAGTTCAGGACCGTGGGTTGTTTGTTAAAAAAAAAGGGTACAATTTCTCATTTTTAAACATGATTACCACAAGCAAAAAGGTGAAAATCCTACTCCCCTATTTGGATGAAAAAGAACAGATGTAAAAGAAAAATTCGATAAACGGAAAAACAAATTATCTGTTACCATCTAAATGCTGAATAAGCTCATATACAAAATTTGAGGCTTGGTGTAAAATGATTTACAAAATGAAGAAAAAAAACTGGGTACCAGTTCCTCTTTGGGGGTCTGCCAGGCCACTACAAAACTAGCCTCAGCTTCCAGCCTCACAAATTCCCGACCAACAAAATAATGAATTAGCAATTCAGTCACCAGAAAACTTCTCCAAACTTAAAATGGAAGATCATAGGATTTACGTCGAGAATAATACTACCCAAGTTAGTCTTCCTTCCACTTGTTAACATATCTGAGAAATGAACTGTCAGGATTCTCTCTTGGCATTGCCCGTACACGAGTAGATCTCCGAAGCACTGCCTCCTCTAATGCTATCTTATTAGCCAAATCTTTCGACCTTTTCTGTAGTTCAGAGCTGTTAAACACATTGTGAAAATGTTAGGCCCCAAATTTATTGAAGAGTGCATAGTGTTTCCAGCTTTTAAGCATTGTGAATTAAAAGGCTCTGCAGATTAAGAACAAATGTTTCTTTGTTCTTTCCAAGTTCAAAAATAAGGACCCGCAAGACCACATTCAAATTAACCGTAGCTAAAAATCCCATACAAGGATGAAATTCTCACGAGGCACTGAGAATAATAAGTTTGATTTGAGACTCACCATATCCTGTCATAAGATTTCTGCAGCTGTTGATGTAAAGCCTTCTCTCTCTCACCTTTACAGTTCAGTGAACCCATCAACTCATCAAGCTGTTTAGAGAGAGTACCCAATGGGAACCATCAATGTGTACAATGAAAACAGAACCCTATTTTTACTGCAAAAAACTAACAAGTAATGGAAAGAGAAGAACTGGCAGATATTCTGCATTAGTACCTCTTCCTTGCTACAATAATAGCCCCACAGCTTGGAGTCAGAGCTCTCAACAAAGATTCTCCCATCACGCCGGAACCACCAATATCTGTTATAGTTTCTATCTTTACCAAGTGAATTGGTGCGCAGTACTCGTTTTTCTATCTCCCGTTCAAAATATTCCCTCTGAGTATACACAATTCCAAGAATAACAAATCATGCCCAAGAAATAGGTAAACACACAAAAAAAAAAGGGAAGGAAAGTACAAGATAGACAACCCTTTGCTCTTTGCTTTTCTTTTTGATTGCTTCCTTCTCATTTTTCAAGTGTTTTACTCCAATTTTACCAGATGAATTTTTTATTTTTTCTTCCACAACTTCCACATTGCCATTCTGCTTTGTTTTCTTTGATGCAATGTCCAAATGGTTGCTTTCACTGGTAATTGTCAGATTGTAATAAATTTCAAAACTTGCATAAGGCTCATGCAATAATTTATATGTCAATCAGTTGTATCTCCAGAAGATAAATTTACGTATATAAGTGCATGTCTTAGGATAAATAGGTATGTGAGAGGGCAAAAACCTTTTATCTGATGCAGTGTTTTGCAGAGCTGAAAAAACTTCCCCCTTTATCTCACCATTCTCAATATGATGCTTCCCATTTGCTATGGCATCTGGCTTATTTTCTATATCCATTGTGCCACAACCATGTGATAATTTATTGTCAACAGAATCGTCCTTGAGTCTTTCCTTTTCTTCTCTTCTCTTTCTAGCCTCTTCCAGAGCTGCTTCCCTCCTAGTGGCGCCAAGCATATGACGCTGTTCTATATGCTCTTCAAGCTTCTCCCTGAAAAGATCTGTGTAAAGGACTTGATTGACTAATTCTCGAAAGATCCCTAATTTATGTTGAACATCTAAGAGACCATAGTGCCCACGCTTAATTGTTGTTATATGAGTCGATAGATCAGGGATGTTGATCATCTCTAAGAAATCAGACAAATACTCTGTCCAATTTACTAATGTTATCTGTTATCAATAAGAAGAGAGGAAATTAGAAAGCATTAAAACAGAGAGGCATTATCGTAAGAAATTCATAAATGATGATGGAAAACACATCCATAAATCTTTTTGAATTCTACCTTCAACTTACGGTTTCTTCGTACATCCAGAAAGTATTCGCCATTGTCTTTTATAAGCAATCGAAGAAGAGCAGAATGTGTTTCAACAATAAGAATCAAATTGCTATCCTTATGGCAGATGGCATTTTCAAAATCTTCCAGAGAGAATGGCAACAAATGCAACATCCTACAAAAAGAGGAGCAAAAATCCCAAACCATTAAAAGATCGCCAACACAGTCCATCTGAATATTGAAGTCTCTGGAAGGTGAAGGACGGTCAGTAAAGATTGGATCATCTGGCCCAGGCTGCACCAACAGATCATCAATGGGATATTTGATAAGATCTTCCATTGGCTGAACATCTTCTGCAAATTAATGTATAGTGAAAAAAGCTGCATATACTACAGAATTAAAGAGAAGCGGAGATCAAACTAGAACACGCATCATAATGAACCTACTTACTGTTATTTTCTTCATTCATCACTTCAACTTCCTCGCCTTCCACTTTCTTCTTTTTATGTTTTACAGATTTTTTCTCTTCTTCCTGAAGAAAGACTAGTATGAGCCACCTGGATAAGTCAACTGAAAAAAAACCAAGTAAAATTTACTGTATAATTACCTCAGCATTTTTTCTTTTCTTATTGCAGACTACAAGTCCATTCTGGATGGAAATTTGGCCTTTTAACTCCTGCGGTATTTCAGTTGAGATTCCATGCTTAGTTGCCAAAATGTTATGCAGCACCCACGGAGCACTTCGGTGTGTAGATTCCCGAATAAAAGACTTCAGAATGCCTCTACTAAGAGGAAATTTCTTCCATATTAGATCACCTCTATTTGCCACTGAAGTTCCTGTTATTTCATTATTCTCATCTAGCCATGCTACCTCATACTGGGTTTCATCATGATCCTTGAGAACCTTTAATATCTTGCAAGGAAATACATCACTGTCCTTTCTTCCTTGCAATTCAGCACCCACAAACAAATCTGTCTGCAACTTTGTAGATATGACATCCGCAAGTTCTTTAAGTGGAAGCATACCTGAAACGTCCATAATTATTATGAACTTGATACGAATGCATGAATACTGCAAAAAGATATATCAAGATCCAAAATCAACTACAATTGGGCCTACGAATATCATTTATCCTGAACACAATTATAACATCTATCCAAATTTTATCAGTGCAATCTATGTTCTAACACTTCAACACCAATTTTATACAGCAAAATGTGCGCGAAACTTCCTGTACTGCTACATTGGGGAGCTGTCCTTACATAGGTTAGAAATCTGAACTAAAATTGCACAGGAGTCCAATTTAAAGGTTTTCAAATCATCAAGACCTCCAACATTAGTGCAGGGAAGAGAACCTAAAAAAGCTACAAGTCATTCAGTTCAAGACCCATCAATATAGTAGCTAGCATATGGTCAAGCAAATCATACAATATACATTAACTCAAACTATCTCCATCTCCAGAATTATGAACATTAGGCTCTTCTCCAAAGAATTAGAACTGAAAAAGCAGTAAAGTACAGAACTAGTGCCAAAGCCACTCCTGCTGCAAATGATAATCACAGCAAAATACATGCATTGCTTTGATATGAAGTTCATAGAATGAACTTCAAATCAAATAACCCAAGAAAACACTGAAACTTTATTTAAAATAGGATGTGGGCATCGATGTAAAGTCAATTTTATTTGTGCAATAAAAATGCACAGATGAACTACTTCACTAAGAACAGAAATAGGGAATTGTACCAAACCACAAACGACGGATTTGAACTCCTTCAAAAAGAAGGGAAACCTATCCGCAAAGAAATGGATGAAGCACAGATTGTAGATAAGACCTTGACGTAGTGTTGCAAAAGCACAAGGCTTCTCCTCACTCTTGGCTCTAGATCAGCCCAACTTATGACAAGGAAGACCAGACCACAATCCGTGTCTTCCTTTATGGAAAGAAAACCTAGACAAACACCAAAATGACCTTAACTTGCAGTGGGAACACCCTCTCACCAGGTAAATCAAAATAAATGACACCTAGGGGATTTAGATATTCCTAGTTACTGGAAATAAGTGCCAAAACCATTTAAATTTTTCCTATGTTATTATACTAGAAGAAAAAAGAAAAATTATTGAGCTCTAAACTACATATAATGTTGTGGCAGGCCATTTTACTAAAAAGATATCACATACAAAAACTGCTTGAATAATCCACCTCTTTTATTTACAAAAAATACATGAATAAAAGTCCTAATTTTCTTTTAATTCAAGAGAGAGAGAGAGAGAGAGAGAGAGAGAGGCAATAATTGAGAAAAATAAATAATCAATGTAACAGGGTGGTTGATTCCTTTTGATTTTTTCAATGAGAAGTTTCAGCTAAATACACTTAAGTTACATAAAAATTATTATTTCAAACTTTCATTTGATTCTTTATGCACTCAAAACCAAATTGAAAAATTAAAAACTTCAGGTACCACAAATATGAGTAAGCCGCGTAGAAAAAGCTAAAAAGAAATGAGCTATTGTGCTAGCCAATTAGTCATTAATTGACGAACAACTCTTTTATGCTATATGCACAAGAGGATCCTTAATGAAAGAATAATACAAAAAAAAAAAAAAAAAAAAATCACAAATTATACTGGAAATATCAAAGTTACGAAGTTAAAATCTTAATGTAGTTGCACGATCTGGATTGCAATTTCCTATAAATAACACTACAAACCCACGAAAACAAAATTTTACTTTGATATTTGAGGCTTCGACCAACTGAACTACAAAACCCTGGTTGAGTAAATAATGCAATATGCTACACCACAACTCCAATTTAGGGCATTACTAAAAGTATTATGCAAACCTCGCACACAACACCAATGAGATTTTCTGAAATATCATACATGGATTGGATCAAAACAAGAAAAAATAAGTTTGTCCATGTCCATACAGAATAATATAATATTCTTGATGCTTTGCCAACTTCTCCTTAACTGCTGCAATTGTATTTACAATGTTGGTAACAAGCGTATTCTACACAGCATACCCTAGAATGTAAGTGTTTACGTATGCTACATACACATCAATAGCATGCACATGGTAGAAGTATCATCAGAGTAACTAGTTACAGTGCAGCTACACCAGAAAAGAAAATGCAACGATTTTCTTCCAATTTATTGGATATCAACATAACCTATAAGGAAAGAACAAAACAAAAAAAGCAAAAAGAAAGAAAGCAAGAAAGAAAGAAAGAAAGAAATGGGCATAGCAACACAACTAGAAAATATTAACAGTCAGATCTTACTGTATTGTATAACACGCAAAGCAGATGGCATGACCTCTTTGGGTATAGCTTGAACTTTCTCAATTGCCTGCTTTTCAGACACCAAAGCCTCTTCAAAAGTCAAGTTAACTTTCCCACTAATTTTGCAGCTCCAAATTCTCTGCCGATATAGATTTATCCGGTTCAAATAAACCCTAACAAAGTTAAGGAAAACAAACAACTGCTAGCTTGTGCAGAAAATATAGAACGGTAAAGTTAACAAGATAGAAACAGTTAAAAATAGAACTAAAGCAACATCAACAATAACATCTCCACAATAAATTTCTAGAATAGTAAGGATACTGATAATTTCGGAATATCTCCTTTGTGAAACGAACTTGGTATACAAGCTCATTAGGTTCCAAATCCTTGGGTGGTTCCAACAAAGCAAATGGCCTTTTCTTCAATAGAGGCATTGTCAGAATCCACCCAGTCCCACTCCTACCAGTTTCAGAAGGGCCGAACAAGAAAGTTGATTATAAATGATGTAAGCACCAACAGCTACCTCCTGATCACTAGATCACATGAATTCTAAAGTCAAGCAAAAATTGCAGTATAAACAGCCAAGAAAGAACTTGCTCCGTTTAAAGTTAGTAAAAGACAAACAATAAACTCAATGCCCAATTTCAAAACCAGACATAAATCAGTTCTCTTGGGCATCTAAATTAAATGGAATGAAGTAAAAAAATCCAATAGCTCATTACTGACAAGTAATTTAGGCATAGGCCGACAAAATTAACAAAATGCAGTTACAGCAACAAACAATCAGTTGGCTTAAGCCCAAAACAGAAACCCTAGCATAGTAAAGCTTCAATCTGAGCTCAGTAGAATTTCCACAATTTCATAAGAAATACGAAAACAAGTTTAGAAATATCACAACTTCATTCATTTAAACATCATCGATTTTCTCATCAAGCAAACAGAAGTTAAAGAACGCAATTGCATGCCACATACCAAACACATACACAAAATAAACAAACAAAAATAAATCAAACAAACTAAAACGCAATGCAATAAGATCTTATTAAGGGGATAAAAATCCCGACTTTGCCTAGATAGATTCCATCTATGCGAGAAAAAATGGAGGAAAATTCATTAATATAATCACAGAAAAAGAGCGGTAATGTAATGTGCTTAAAAGGATTCCCGCCAGAAATGAACAGGTAGTGAATAGTAAACTGAATCAGTCAAAAGAGATCTTACAGAGACAAAAATAAAAATTTATGGGAAAAGACTGAGGGAAGGAAGCGAGCGGTAGCTCTTTCTTCTCCTCCGTTCTTCAATGGAGTTGCTTTTTTTTTTCTTTTTAATAATATATATAGAAAATGGTCGGTCTCCCAAGAAACTTTGCCACGTTTTCTCTCCTTGTGGCTCCTTCTTTCTTCTTTCTCTCTCTCGCTCGTCTCTTGTTATAGGAACACGGCAACCAAATTTACAAGTTCTTTCAAGTTTATTAATTTCATACTGTAAAGGTAGGTGGGATTGGACCTTTCATGGGCTGGGCTGTGTGGACAACAGATTGATGCCATGTTTTCAGAGTAAATAAATATCAGATTTTAAAATATAACTAATTTTTTTTAAAAATTCACTAAATAATATATTCTAAAATTTGTGTTTTTTTTTTAATTTAAAATTAGCATTCATACATAAATATTAAGTTTATATACTAATAATCATATTTTAAATTTATATACTGATCATTCACTATATAAAATTTAAATTTTACATTCTCACCATTATATAAATAAGTATATAAATAAAACAAATAGTAAATAAAAATTAATATTTATATCCTAATAACTATATAAATAATAATTTTATATACACACCACAATATAAATCGTCATCAGTATATAAACATTTATTAAATTATTTATTATTTATATATTTAAATCTAATTATTAATGAGAAAAACAATATAAAATATTAGTATGTACATAAACAATAAATATATAAATCAGTATATAATTAAACAATCAATATGTAAAAATTGATATTCATATATTTCTAGTCACTATATAAATAATATTTTTATATAATAACCAATATATAAATCACCACACACATATATATATATGATTTTATATATTTGTTACTATGTAAACAATAGTTTTATATACAAATCACTATATAATCTTTATCTTTATCATAAAGTTCTTCCATGGTAAAATGAATTTTTAGTAATTTTCGATAAATAACATTTTTGCAACCAAATAAAACAATTGCACTATATGAAATTGAAGGACTCGATAAGAAAAGTTCAAATATGGTTTCAAAACCACCAACTGATCACTATAAAAGTATGAAAAATTGAAACAAAAATTTTGGATATCCTTGTTAAAACGGATAATTGAAAATGATGACCATATCAAATTGAAGATGGAGGAGAGTGGAGTTGATTGGTAATGGTATTGGAATTGCCGATTGGTTGCACGGACGGTGGTAATGGTGGATCGGAGTTCAAGGCATCAACTTTTATTTTTATTTTTTATTTTAATTATAAAAATAAAATAGATAAAAAATAAAAGGATATAATAGTAAATTACTTAAAAATTTGTTATTTATTGAATTTAGCAAACTTTCTGCTATTAACAAACCACCAAACTTAAAAATCAACTATATACTAATATGGTTTGGTAAGGTATGGTCATTCAGGGTCATCATGTACTCAAATTAATTAATTTAGAAGTCAGAACTCTACAAATTAGGATAAATGAATGGATATTAAGATAATTACATCTTGATGAATCGAAAATAAATGAAAAACAAATTATATAATTAACGATTAGTTTGATACATAAAAAGATTTCATTCTTGATCCTTTGAATGTTGATGAGCAAGTTTCAAAATATATAATTACACTATAATCTACGTAAATCGACTTAAAGTAAGGAGGTTAGATCAACCATCATAAATTAACTAGTAAAATCGAGGACATGGATCAACCTGCATAAATCAACTAGTAAAGTAACCGGTAAAGAATTATTCTAGTTTAAGCAAAGTTCAAATTCAAACTTTAAAAATGCAATTACATTAAAACTTTAACTTGTTAAGAGAGTCCATCTGAACAGCACCCATAATTCGAAGACCGACGTTGGATATATGTCCAGCAAAATTCAGAATAGAAAATGATAATTAACAGCTACCAAAGGACCAGTTCATAATTATTAAAGTAAGCCAGCAAGCAAGTAGAACAGATCACACATGATTATAGCAATACAAATTTATTAACCATATGAAGAAGTAAAATGAGTAGAAAAGTTCAACATTTACATAGCAGGCAGGCAGACAAATGTCAGCCATGTACACCAACAAGTGAATTGGTTAGACAAAAGGCCTATTTCATTGCTATACAGAACACCTATGCACTAAGATATATAGCTATGACCTGATTTCCCAGTCTTTTATAAAAAGGTTACTGCACATTCAATATAGAAACAGAAATCTACCAACCAAAGGAATTCTAGATTCGAATAAGCAGTTCCGCAACCAGAACTTGTTCCAAACTCTACTCATCAGCTCTGTAGAAATAATGGTTTTATATACAAACCACCGTGTATAAACATTTATTAAATTATTTATTATTTGTATATTTAAATCTAATTATTAATGAAAAAAACAATATAAAACATTAGTACATACATAAACAATAAATATATAAATAAACAATCAATATGTAAAAATTGATATTCATATACTACTCACTATATAAATATATACTAACCAATAAATATATCACCACAAATACATATATATATATATATATATATATATATATATATATATATATATATATATATATATATATATAAAATTTTATATATTGGTTACTATGTAAACAATGGTTT
The DNA here is from genome assembly GCA_948099555.1 of Croton setiger. NCBI lineage: Eukaryota > Viridiplantae > Streptophyta > Magnoliopsida > Malpighiales > Euphorbiaceae > Croton > Croton setiger. Next base: position 23,698 of record CANUEY010215461.1, read on the forward strand.
TATATACAGACTACTATATAAATCTTTATCTTCATTGTAAGATCCTTCCACGGTGGAATGACCTTTTAGTAATTTTCGGAAAATAACATTTCTGCAACTAAATAAAACAATTGCAAAACAATTGCAACATGTGAAATTGAAGGACTGACCAAAAAAAGTTTGAATATGAAACTGACCACTATAAAAGTATGAAAAATTCAAACAAAAATTTTGGATATCCATATTAAAACGGATATTTGAAAACGATGGTTATATCCATCAAGCTATATATCAAATCGAAGAGGGAGGAGAGTAGAGTTGATTGGTGGTGTTGAAATTGCCGATTGGTTGCACGGACGGTGGTAATGGTGGATCGAAGTTCACCGCATCAACTTTTGTTTTTATTTTTTATTTTATTTATAAAAATAAAATAGATAAAAGTAAAAGTATATAATAATAAATTTCTTAAAAATTTGTTATTAATTGAATTTAGCAAACTTTCTGCTATTAACAAACCACCAAACTTAAAAATCTACTATATACTAACAGATCCCTTTTCTCCCATACTCCCTCATTGTTTGTTATATTTTTCTTTTTGAGAGAACGAAGGTAATGACATTTTTTCAAACTCATCTCGATGATTGCCATTTTTGGGGACCAATGAAAAAGATGCTAAAGGTAATCTTTAATATTCTGATCAAATGAGGACGGGTAGAGCAAACTAGCCAGATATTTGGATTGACTATAAATTTACGGTCGTGAAAATATAAATTTTAACTATTTATTTATTAAGCTCAAAATGAGTAAAAATATATAAAATTGAATATTACACATTGTTGTGGTTTGATGGTCAATTCATTTTTTATATAAAATCGTAAAGTGAAAATATCTAACAGGGTTGGTGTTTATTAAAGGAAAATGATACTCTTTTTCATAGTATTTTCAAAGCTAAATATTTTTGGAGGGGATTTATTCAAAGCTCAAAAGGGTAGGAACCCAAACTTTGTGTGGTTGAGTATCTTTGCTTCTATTCATTCGTTGAGAAAAAGGGTTCGGTGGTAGGTGGGTGATGGTAGAAGTATTATGGTTGCTTTGAAACCTTGGATACTAAAGAGGATATTTTTTATGCGGATGATGGTGATAGTTTTGTTGGCCCTCTTACTAGAGTTTGTGACTTTTTGGTGGAATGTGGATAAGTTAATGGAGTTTTTCTCAACTAGGGATGTGTGTGCTATCTTCTCCATCCCTTTATCTATTACTGTGATGGATGACTCATTGGTGTGGCATTTCGAAAAGAATGGTGTTTATACAGTAAAGTCTGGTTATCGTATTAGTCTTGCCAGTAAAGGTAATCAAGGCAGTGTTAGTTCTCTTTTATGGAAGAGGATTTGGAAGCTGAATGTACCTCCTAAGGTTCGTGATTTCATGTGGCGAGCTTGTAGTGATGTCCTCCCTACCAAATTTAATTTTGCTAGGAGGGGAATTGAGGTGTTGGATAGATTATTTTGCCCTTTTCCTGAAACAAGTGATGATGTTCTTTGTCATTGCGCTAGAACTATTGATTGTTGGCGCTTGCTTGAGTTCGATGTTCAATGCTACTTTTATTGATTTATTTATGCAGTGCTGGGATGGGCATGGACAAGAGAAAGCTGAATTGTTGGCCCTAATGATTTGGAACCTATATATGGCAAGCTCGTAATGATTTTTATTGGTCGGCAAAAATTACTTCCCAAATCAGATTTCAATTGTTACTAGACTTCAGACCGTGGACTGGAATTCTATGGCTAGTTTATGTGATCCTTCACATTTGCATGGTTTGCATGGTGGTGGCCCAAGTAACAATTTGTGTATGAATTTGGATGTGGTTTCTTGGCAAGTATTCAGTGATGCCGCTATTTTCAGTTGGGAGTGGGGCTGGTATAGTTGAGGATGGTGAGGGACGGTTTATCCAGGCTGTTTCTTTTCACAGTGCAGGCTGCAAAGCACCGGCAACAGCGGAGGCTATGACATTGCGGACTGTTTTAATTTTTTCTCAATGATCACTCCCATTGTAGTGGATATGTTTTTTTTATTGTCAATAGCAGTTTTTTGCTTTAAACTCTCAACATCTTGATATTGTTTTGGATTGCAAAATTATATTGGCAAGTAGGCCAATTATCCAGGTTAGGTAGATTCAGCGCGTTGCTCATATACTTGCTCGAGCATCCATTCGTTATGCACCACTTTATATTTGAGGAGCTATTTCTGATGTTCTCTTTCATCATTATTCTTAATACAAAGTTTGATCCTTTTATTTAAAAATAAAATAAAATAAAATATCTAGTTACAAATATATACAATCAATAATATATACATAATAAAAGAAATAACATTATAGTTATAGTTAGGGATCAACAGGTTGATAAGACATTTGCTCTCGAGTCTAATGGATTGAGTTCGAATCTTTAATCCACGCTTAAATGCTTAAGTGTAATATATACGTTTAAAAGAAAAAAAAAATTAAATAATGTTATAATTCATTTTATGCCCATGCTGTTTTTTTTTTTAAATTCACTTTGTACCTACATTATTACATCAATTAATATATATAACAAGGCTACGGAGAAAAATTAAATTATAAAATTTTTAATTCACAATACAGCCAGCATAAATGACATAAATAGCAAAATTATAACAATTAACAAAAAATTCTCAAATCATATATTAACCTTTGAAGCCTATTTAGATGCATTCGAATAAATCACATGGCATGAGTACACTATTAAAAAATTCTCAATTTGCAATTTAACTAAAATAAAACCTCCTTAATTGTATTTTAAACTATGCACACAATTAATTAATTATTGTCAATAGATTGATGATTTTAAAGAGAAATAAAATCCTTATCAATTGTTTTCGATAATTTAGATAGAGAGTATGGACTGTGGAATGCATATAAATCTTCATAAATGAGCTCAACTATTAGTTTAAGTTGTTAGAAATTTGTTTTTATTTAACCATGTACCATTAAGGGTATTATTATCTTTTCACTCTTAAACATAAATTTTAATTATTTTTAAAACAATTTCTCTATATAAATCCAGCGTTCAAATATGAACATATTTTCTATTGAAATCCAACAGTGGAAGTACATAATATCAAAATCATATTTTAATGAAACACATTAGTATTTCAAAAATAAAAGAAAACATATTGAAAATTTTTATTTTGTAAATTAGTAGGATGAAAAACATGATTATAACAATTAAATTTAACTTCTTAACCACCACTATATATAAACTTAGAAATTCATATTCAGGTGTTAGACTGGATTCCACTGCTCGGCAACTTACACCGTGTTAGACTTCTTAAACCTTGGTTTAAATATGAATTACTTCAAAAAAATGCCAAAAACTTTTTATTAACTATAAGATGATTTTAAATTCGAATGTAAAAGTAGCCAAGTTTTCGAAATTGGCCCTAAATTTTATATAATTTTTTTTATTAACAACGAAGTGTTCTAGACGGGTCACAACTGTAGTTTGCATTTTTAAGTCATAATTTAATTTTTGTTCCAGTCGTATAAATCTCTTTTGGAAAACAAACATATAAAAAATATAAAATTTAATTTTTGAATGTATTTATACTTCTATAATCTGGAAAGTTAGATGTACAAACATATAAAATGCCACAAATTATGTTGTAATGTTGTTGATACACCAAACTAGTTAATTAATTAAATGGGGTGCTATTATGTATTCTAAAAAAAAATGGTTTTTTCTAAAAATCATAAATTATAAAAATATAGTTCGATATAAATTGTAATTTTAGTATCAATAAGTAATATTATATTATTATAAGTGAAAAATTTTGTTTAAAGAAATGATTTAATCATGTTTAAGTAAATATAAAATTAAAAAAAAAATTATTAACATTTTTAAACGAATTTTAATGAAATGAAATCCCGAATATCTCGTGAAGGGTAATGTCCACTTTAAATTTTACTTCTGACAAACTGGGTCAGGATATGAGCTTTTGATTTGGCAAATGGTATGATCCATCCATTGTCCCATTGATTTGTCATTCTGTTAGACTAATCAAAGTTATGAGTCATTCTGTTACACTGTAAACATTGCTAATTTTAACTTTTTTTCGAAACCTTTTGAATTCAAACAAATAAAAGATCATAATAAGCCCACATCTTTTCTTTGCGGCTTTCTCTTCTTTTGATGAATAGACTGAATTAATGGGTTTTTTTCCCTTTCCCTAAAAAGACAAAAAAGGAGAGCTCACATGGCATTTGGTAGAACGAAACGAATGTGAAAGTGAAAGTGAGAAATTTTGGTCTTTTCTCCGTTGGTGAGATATCAGAGGAAACAAAAGTGTTCAAAATTTGAAAATTTGCATTTCACCCTTTTGGCTTTTGACTGTACACTTACATTACTCCAATCCCATCCCAATATATTTGAACAATTTTCCTGATTTCTGTACTCTGCTTCCTCTCACAACATAACAAAACAACACAAATTGCTGTCACCACATTCCATTTCCATTTAAATACATACTTTTTAAGATTTATAAGCTCAGTTATTTCCTCTTCTCAAAAACTTAGCCATCAAATCTGCCTGAAACACACATGGGCATAGCTTCTGTACCTGTGTTTCATGGTCCAAATTCTCATTTTGATAGTTACTTGTCTTCCATGAAAATTCTGTGTATGAAATCCCGGAACCTTTTTGAATATAATTTAGGATCAACAGCTGAGATGGAAGTGGCATCCACTTGTAAGGACTTGTATGCATGTTCTAGTTTTTTGCTGATATCATAATCTTGGAGGATGTCAATGATTCCAAAGTAAAGAATCACGTCAGATATCTCACCGCTTCCTTTAGAAGGTGTTGAATTGACACTTGCACCACCTGGGTATTGATCCGACTCAATCCTATTTGCACGCTCCGCTCTTGCAGGCATGTTCGCCCCTAACCGGATAAATGGGCCCCTACAAAATCAATGCCAGAACAAAATGAGCAAGCTTTCAAGTTCAATATATTCATTGCTTGAATGCCAAGACAATCAAACTTAAATCCCATAGCAAGTTCTTGAAATATCAAAGTGAAGAAATTATCAAACAAATATGATATTGCTAAAAAAACAAAAAGAATCAATCAAATATAATAATTTAGACAATCATGACAAAGCACCCCCATTGATTGGTTATTTATTATAATTATTATTAGCATCTTTTCCCTTGATTTGCCATTTAGAGGATAGGCACTAAATATTTTTTTTCCTTTAAGTCATCATTCTCTCAGCTGTCCTCAGTTGAGCATCTAAATGTAAGATGTAATATCATTTGACCAAACAAAATGTATTTTAAATGCTTCAGTTGTCAATCACACCACTACAGGCATAATCTATTCTTTATTGATTTCCGGGGACGGAAATTGGACCACGCAAAACTTTTTTATAATAAAAGAAATGGCAAGGGAGACCCCACCAACATTCCATCCCCAATTCCACCATGACAGCTCAGGTCTCAGGTCACTTTTTTAGTCGTTCTAACATTCAATTATTAAAACAAATCAAGAAATCATAAAATTCCAAACTACTGCCTGAAATCACAAGAAATCAACTGTTAAAGAGAGAGGAAAACAAAATGCAGCTCAAAGGGAAATTATAAGTCTACAATGTGTAATATTATTTGGACTCTATACGCTACACGCGTGTTACCATTAAGAGGAAAAACAAACGAGAAATTTTGATTTGCTCCCCCTTCCATTACTAAAGTCAAGAACCACATGTATATATATATATATATATATATATATATAGCAAAAGAACCTCACATGTATAACAATGATAAAATATCCCTAGGGCCCAACATTTTAGTCTTTTGATGGCATCAAAAGCAATAGCATCAAGATAGGAGCTTCTGGTTCGATGACTTGTCCAACCACACATACATGACAAAATTTGGATGACTATTTAAGAATTAGACCATTCATTTTTCCAAATATAATTGTGTTACCACTTCAGATGCACATTCGTATTCCCCAGAAACGATGTATTCAATATTGTATTTTAATTGAACAGGGGAGACACAACAGAGGAGAGGTTTATTTGACCGAAAAGGGGAAACAAATGAATAACGAACACAATCATATACTGGATGGGAATTGGGGATGATAGAAAAGCTAACTAAGATTCTGCATCATAACAAGTATATTAAGATTGCTAAGACTATACATTATAAAAATATATAGAAATTGGGATCATAAGTATTAAAATAATTAGTTTTGACTTTAGAAAACTACACATACCGGCCTTCCATTACCCAATCCATATCTGGCAGCAAGTGATAGCCTCGCATGCAGGTTTTATCATTTCTTAGACTTTCCTTTCCTGATAATGATAAAGGTTAACATCAGCTTACCTTAAACTCTACCAGTCCCTCCTCAAGATTACTTTCTTAAATCTTACATATTAATGAGTGTTAAGGAATAAGGAAACTTACCAAAGCATAGGTCCTTAGGTGACATCTTCATCTCATTAGTTGAGTAATCATCACGGAAATGAAGACCGATCAAAAGACTGTAATCCATTATCCCTTCTGCTTCCAAGAACTCGCAATCTCTGTATATCTGCCTGAAAAATAACAGTCTATGAATTAGGAAGAGAAAAGGCTCGAATCAAGAAAGGACCATAATCGTTTTAACTTTTATGAGATATACCTTATTAGTTCTTGATACCAAGGCCGTTCAACGCGAAACACAAAATTAAGATCCAAATCTTTTAGTGTGGTTGTCTCATCGATTTCTCTTTCAGCCTTGTCAGTTGCACGACCATGAGAAGAACCTTTCAGGTCAAAGCGTTTATGGATCCGATACTCGGAACAAAACAAATTGCCCATTACAATAAATCGTGTCTGTTCAATATTGCATTGTGAATAATGATCAGATTTTGGCATGCATGTGACAAACTTTTGAATTAAACAGCCTACTCTTCCATTCATACCTTTTGCCCTCCAATTGGTTTCACACAATGCACACCAAAGAACTTTGTTACCAAGGAGTTCTTGTACTGGCAAACATGTTGGTAGTAACTTGGAAGCATCCTAGTGAGAACCTGAATATGGTCATCAATGGGGTGATCATGATCCATCCATAAACTAGAGAACAATTATATTCTAGAAGTATTTGTCCAATATATTAAAACTGGAATGAAAATAATAACTGGATCTTTTATTCAACACATTGCCACTAGAGTAACAAGCAGTTTTTTTTTTTTTTTTTTTCTAGTTATTAGAGTATGAATTCCTTTTGCCGTATATCTATGGAAAGCTCAGAAAGTAAGGCTAACTGACCTTAACTTCAGATTTCTTCACAGTTTTTATCATAAAACGATCATCTTGAGTTAAGTAAAAGAAGCTCCCACTCTTTCCAGGGGAAGAAAATTCCCTAAGCGCATCATTTCCACAAATAGCAACCATGTAATCCGCAGGATCTATTGCAAACAATTCCCTCAAATGTCTAAATACCAAACAAAACCAATCACCACCATAATTTATAAGATCGGACATACATTAAAGCCCTCACTTCTTGGACACTAGTAAATAGTAACTTTTTTTTTGGCTCTTCTTGTTTAAAAATCAAAAACTCAATTAAAAAATGAAGTCAATACCTGAACACCATTGGACAATAATCCTTCCATTTGAAGTCTACAGACTGATGTGGTGGCGTAAACTTTGATCCTTCTGGAGGAAATCTCGTCCAGTACTTCTCCTTGGGATCAAAATCACTTTGCCTTAGTTCTCGCATTACAGAGTCATGCTTTCCAACAGAATATCTACACATGATAATTTACTGATATTTAACTCAAATCACGAATCTACTAAAAAATTGGTCTAAACAGCCACATGAATGAAATCAGAAAAAAAAAAAAAAGACCTGATACCCAGTTGAAGATTGAGCATTAGATCATAATTCTTATGCCCTTTTGAAATGGTTTGCCCTGGCTTCTTAAAATCACCATCAGCAGAGCTACAAGGACTTCTCTGACAATGTCCAGTGTCAAATACTCTGCCATTGTCACTCTCTTTAGAATTAGCATCACCATCTTGACTTGTGTCATCAAATGATATAGAAGGGTCGACATTATCAACAATGTCGCAGGTAATATCTCCAGCCTCTCCATCTAGCTCCCATATACAAATCCTTGGAAAATTCGCATCAACAGACAATCTTTTCCTGGGTTCCTTGTAATTTCCTTCGTATTTGTCTTTCCCCTTAGCAAAAGTGAAAACCCCTTTACCTTTGGGCAGACCATTGTCCCACTGACCTTCATACCTGTTCCCATTGGCCCAAACCAAAACGCCTTTCCCGTGAATCACCCCATGCTTCCACTCGCCGGTGTACTCATTCCCATTGCTCCACCTGTACTTCCCTTCACCGTCCTGTAAGTTGAACCTCCACCACCCTTCATACACATCACCATTGGCGTATCTTTTCTCGCCTAGCCCGTGTTTTCGGTCGGACAACCACCGACCTTTGTAAGAATCACCGTCGACGCCTACGAACGTACCGTAACCATTCATCCGGCCGTCTTTGAATTCTCCCTCGTACGTAGCTCCCGAAGGCCACGAGAACTTGCCCTTGCCGCTGGCTCTGCCTCTCTTCCACTCTCCTTCGTACATACACCCATCCGACCACAGGTACTTCCCCTTCCCGTGCGGCACACTTCCGGTCAAAGTACCGGAGTAAACGTCTCCGTTAGGGAACAGCTTTTCAGAGACAACAGCAATAGTTTCGATGCGCGTGGGTGTAACGCGGCGACGGCAGCTGGGCTGCGATCTCGGGTGAGTGGCGACCAAATGACAAGGAAGAGGTTGGAAATGTTGATTGTCTTGTTTGTCAGCGGTGGAGGAGGTTGTAGATTGTAAGACACAGAGAGGCGTTTTTTGCATTTGGCGCTTTTGATATTACTTTACATTATATTATATGAATAGTAAGGAATGTGGAAGGAGAAGGGGAATGAAGAATCCTGCAAACACAAGAAAATAACAAGACAGAAAAAACAGAGAAGTAGAAGAAGAAGAAGAATGAGAGGGAAAGCAGCATAAGCATAACATTACAATTCACAAATAGAAATAGAAATAGAAATGGAAACAGAAATACATTGTTTATTGTTTAAAGGTAAAGAAGGAAAGAGAGAGAGTGGGAACGGGACAACTTTGTCTCAAAATGCTTTTCCAATGACAAACATGCCCTCCTCTTTTTCACAATATCCCACAATTTATGATTTTTATTTTGTACAACCGCAATTGCAATCAGGCTGCCTAACTTCATTTTTTTCTCACCGGGGGAGTTGTTAGTGCGAATTACAACTATAACCGTAAACGAGCTGAACCGTACTAGAAATGATCACATGTGGTATAACTAACTTCATGTGATCACCCAAACAAACTTCTGCTACTTCAAAATGCTGTTGTTGCTTACTGAACAGATTCTTGTTTCTTCAAAACGTCGTCGTCCCTCTTAACTCTTCACATGTTGCTTACACACGTATGTAGCAACGTCCCTCTTCAAATTCAAATAGTTGGAGAAACTTTTTTCTTTTCTTCTTTCATACTCTGTTTGCCTTTGTTTTTCATGCCTTCCATGCCACATTTTCCATATTCTGTATTTGCGCCCCTCAAACTTGGCCATGAATGTCTAAAAGGCCAAGTTTGGAAAGAAGAAACTTGAACCATGCTAGAGAAGAGACTTGGTGTACAAATTTGCTAATTGAAGATATGTGTGAATATGAAGCAAATGAACTAAACCTTCAACAATCTTTTCTGAATGTAATGGCAATCTATTTCTATGTGTTTGGATCTTTCATGGAACGTGGGATTTGCTGACAAATAGATTGCAGACTAGTTATCACAATACAAACTCACATGATGCAGTAATGGATGTTTGAGGTCTTGAAGAAGATAAGTAATCCACTATATTGTCACAGTCAAGGCTCTATATTTAGCTTTAGAGGAGGAACAACATTGTTCGATGTTTCTTGGAATGCTAACTGATCAATGAATCACCAAGGTACACAGCATATCCTGTAATTGATTTTCTTGTATCTAAGAAGCTAGCGCAATCTGAATCACCAAATGCTTTTAGAATTGGCTTCGCGATTGCTGAAAAGAACAATCTTTTGTGCTTGCACTTTGTTTCGAATACCTGAGTATTTTGTGTAAGGCCTGAAGGTGAAGAGTTGTATGATTTGATAAAAACTGACTTAAAGTGTTCACTAAATATGTGATATCAGGTCTTCTATTAGTAAGATACAAGACCTGACCCACTAGCTTTCTGTAGGAAGACACATCGGTCAGTAAGTCTCTTTCTTCTTTTGTCAATTTCATATTGTAATCCAAGGTGTATAGCAATTTGCACCTAAAGTCCATTGTCTCCCAATAGCTCCAAGGTGTACTTCCTTTGACAAATATGCAACCCTTTTGAAGGCCTAGCAATCTCCAGTCCCAGGAAAAACTTTAATTGACCCAAGTCTTTAATCTAAAACTTGTCATCCATGTTTGCCTTGACCTTAGTTGTTTCTAGCTTATCATTCCCAAATATTATGTCATCAACATATACTAGTAAGGCAACAAAACTTTGATTAGTTGATTTAACAAATAAGGAATAGTCAGATTTTGATTAATGTTAGCTAATAGAAAGCAAAAAAGTAGTAAGTTTACAAAACGACTGCCTTGCTTGCTTTATACCATAGAGACTTTTATTCAATCTGCACACTAATCCTTTTGGTACCTGCATTCCAGGAGAGAGTTCCATATAAACTTCTTCATGAAGATCACCATAGAGGAATGCATTGTTGACATCCAGCTACTCCAAAAACCATCTGTTCATTATTGCAAAAGCTAAAAGTAATCAGATTGTTGTCATCTTGGCCACTGGAGAGAAGGTATCAAAGTAATCTACTCCTTCAATTTAAGTATATCCTTTGGCCACCAAGCGTGCTTTATGTCTTTCTATTGTTCCATCTGCCTTCAACTTGGTTTTTGAAAATCCATTTACAACTAATTGGAATTTTGTTTAGTGGTAAAGGCATAACTGTCCATGTGTTGGTTAACTGTAAGCTTCAATCTCTTTATCCATAGCTTCTCTTCATTGAATTTGCTTAGCTACTTGTTGATAAGTCTTTGGTTCTGAAATGTTAGATGCTGCAAGAACATAATGCCTGTGATTAGTAGACAATTGCTCACATGTTGATACTTTAGAAATTGGATGCCTTATGGAATTTGGTTTTGCTCTTGCTTGAGAATGGTCTGCATGAGCAATGTTGTAATGATACTCTTGTAAATACTGTGGTGCATTCTTGATCCTTGTTGAATGTCTTTATCTAAGTTGATTATTTTCTTCTATTGATGGATTGGCAGAATTCAATTTTTCTGTGTCCTCATTAAGTTGAGTAGGATATTCATAGTCATAGACTGATGAGCTTGTATCTTGGGGTTGAATGGGAACAAATTTTACACTTGAATTGTGGAGGTCAAACTTGTTTATTAATTTGTTATTAATTGTCCTACCATTTCTGCATTATTTTTTTAAGTCAATTGTTAGTGCTATTTTTCAGGTAGTAATGCCGTTAGTGGCAGAATAATAGCAACATATTTGCTCTTTCTATCTATAAAAGAGAAATATATATTAGAGTTGTTTTATCGAGTGAAGTTTTCTGTTTTTTGGTGTTCATAAAACCACCTCTGTTCTACTCTGTTTTGCAGTTACAAAAACTGAGTAATTTATCTTTTTGGTAGAAGAACAAGTGCAGACAGTTTGCACTCAGTTTGTTCAACAATTGGTATCAGAGCCTTAAGATCAAGCCCAAAAGATGTCTCATCTTGAAATTGAGAGAGGTAGATTGAGAGAGAGAGAGAGAGAGAGAATAAAAAGAAAGAGAGTTAAGAGAGAGTGAAGAAACCTCTAATGAAGAAAGTTCGACTACAGCAGGAGGAGCTTTATTCTCTGAGAAAGAAGGTTCAGTTTTGTTGAAATATCCTATGCTAACGAAAAGTAACTACGCAACATGGGCTATAAAGATGGAGGTCTTTATGATGGCTCAAGGAGTATAGGATGCAATTGAGTCACCTGGCCTGATTGATAGACGCAGAGATAAAATGGTGTTGGCTGCCATTTACCAAGGTATAGGAGAAGATACCTTGCTTCAACTGGTGCAAAGAAGACCGCAAAGGAAGCATGGAACATGCTGAAAACAATGAACCATTGGGCAGACAAGGTTAAAGAAGTGAGAACTCAGTCATTATGGAGGGAGTTCGAGGCATTGAAAATGAGCGACTCTGAGAATGTTGATGATTTCTCAGGGAAACTCACGATCATTGTCAATAAATTAAGAAGTCTTGACAACGCTGTAGAGGACGAGAAAGTGGTGAAGAAACTGTTGAGATCAGTTTCGTCAAAGTTTTTGCAAATTGCAGCCACAATTGAAGAATTTAGTGACCTAACCACCAAATCAGTTGAGGAGGTGATAGGTTCACTCAAAGCTCATGAAGAAAGAATTCTAAGCTGTGGCATAAGATCTGAAGAAACCGTGCTTCTTACAAAGGCAGAATGGAAGACGAAAGAAGAAGGAAAATCGAAAGAAACCACAAGTTTTAGAGGCGGACCAATACAAGGACGTGGTCGAGGTAGAATCGGTGGAAGATATCAAAGGCAGGAGGAAGAACCACAATAGAAAAAGAAGTTTGATAAGTCAAAAATCAAATGTTATAATTGTGATAACATGGGGCATTTTGCCTCGAAATGCTTGTCGAAAGAGAATGATGAACAAGAAAATTTGATTGAAAAAGACGATGATTAACCTGCCCTTTTGATGATTGAAGCATGTGAGCTAAAGGCACTACAAGAAGAAACTTGTATGACAGCAGCGAAAGGGAACGAGGTGAAAGAAACGTGGTATCTTGATTCAGCAGCTAATAACCACATGACAGGTGATGTAAACTGCTTCTCTGAAATTGATTATTCTGTTAATGGAAATGTGAAAATTGGCGATGGGACAGAAATTGGTATACACGGCTTAGGATCAGTGTTATTCCAATGCAAAAATGGAGAACATTTGATCTTAACTGATGTATACTTCTGTTGACGATAAAAAAAAAAACATTTTTAGTTTTTAAAGTTTTTTTGTTTTAGGGAAGTGCCGAAACTAGTCGGTCTTAAAAATTATTTAAAAAGAGTCGCCACCAGAAAATCGGGAAAAACAAAAAAATATTTATTTAAAAAAGTGACTCCGTTTTTATTTTAAAGGCAACTGGTCAAATTCAGAGATTTGGGTAAGGGGGTTGGGTACGACGGTTTAATTTGTTATTAAACCGCCGCCCGGTAAAAACCGGCCTCTGGTTTGTTTTTCTTTCCAATTTTTAAGTTTAAAATAAAAATCTGTTGCTGTGATTAAGCTAACGATGTTCCTAATTGGCGATAATCGGTCATTTGCGAAAAATCAAATCAAATATTCGAAAGCAATTAAAATGCGGAAATTAAAAATGCGGAAAAATAAAAACCTAAGTAAACTAATTACATCCTTTTCCTATTAATTACAATCTACCCAAATTTAAACCCCAAATTAAACCCAAACCCAATTATTTACAAAAAATAAACATAAAAGGGAAAATTACAAAATGGTCCTTCAAAGTTTAGAAATTTGCGATTAAGTCCTTAAAAATTGAAAAATTACCAAAACAGTCCCTAATCATGCAAACCCTCTTAAAACAACCAAAGAAACATACAAAACAAATTAATTTGAAAATTAGAAGTGTCACATGTCAAATTTCAGTTTTGGTTCTTCAACTTTCTAAGAATTTCAATTCTGCCCCTTTGTTCTTTTACTTCCAAAATTAGCTTTTACATGTCATGCAAATGTTTAATGCAAACCATTACTTTTACCATGTGATTTAAAACAGATTCTGAAAAGCATATGAAACCTTGCATTTACTCTTAAACATATGAATTTGACACATAAATCCATATAACCCATTAAATCATCCAGTTAATCCCTATACACAAAATATCCAAACTAATTTGCCAAGAATTTCAAACACAAGCTTAGTATCCCAAACGGTTTATGAATTGAATAAAATGCTGCATTTAACTCCCTAATTGCAAATATACATGCATGTAGATAGTATGAACCCTTCATTAGCAAAATCAAGACTCTTTCCTTAACTAAAGTCAAGGCAGCAACAAGTTAGAGCAATCACTTCAAAAGAAACAAACATTGGCAGCTGGGGGACCTACTGGAATACACATAAGGCTGAGTTTATGGCAAAATATAAAGGGGGGAATACGAATGGTATGAAGAGCATAAACAATAGTTATTGGAAAATGAACCAGTTTTGATAGCAGCTGTAGTGGCATGACAAACACAGTATAACAGTTTCATGGTGGACAAATAGATCACTTAAAATGATGCCAGGCTCTCACTTGTATTTGCAACTCAGAAAGTATCCAAACAGAACTAAGCATTCTGGAATTTAATGTTCTGAATCAACTCATTCATGCAGCATATGATGAAC
>CANUEY010215710.1:0-23324 GCA_948099555.1 Croton setiger
ATTAATTGGATTGTAAAGTAGTTTTAAGTCCAATATAGGTATAAAAAGGATGGGTGATGGATGATGTGTGTGTGAGTTTTTACTCTGTTATACTCTGTTTTACGTTTCAATTTTCTTTCCAATTTGTTGTTCAAAGATTCAATTTTCTCTTTCAATTTTATTTGTAAATTTTGATTGTTCCATCAATGAAATTCATTCTGATTCACAAATTTAATAGCCAAGGGTGAGCACTTTCGCGCGCACAACGATAGGGTAGCATGCGCTACCTATGTATAGATCTTGGTCGCGTGCTATGATGAACGTAGCATGTACGAAAACCCACTGTCCAAAGACAAGCATTTTCGCGTGCGCTGCTCCACACAGCGGTCGCGACAATGCACACTTGGTTTCTGCAGAATTCTAGCATGTCGCGTGCGCTACTACTCCTTAGTGTGAGCGACATACGTAGGTTCTGCAGAATATCAGCTGCAACATTTGTTAACCCCACGCAAACTCATTCATTCCTTCATTATAGCAACCCAAATCATTTATTACAACATATATACCACAAATGAAGCTTAACCAACACATAAATCCCTCATTTAATATAACAATATTACATTTATTACATTTCAACCAAAATTCATAAACAACATGCATTAAATTCGAAATCAATCACAATATCAAAGTTAAAGTATCCAACCAGATTAGAAGATAAAGCTAAATCCCTAATCCACCTTCTCTTTCCCTTGTCAAGAGGGTTGGGTTGCTTAAACCCTAAATGAGCTAGAAATTAAGAATGTGAGTTGATTATTATAAATGTGTATGAAATGATGTTATGAAACCTCTAAATGAAACCCATAGACCCTTATTCATTCATTAATTTCACATTTATTATCATAAATTCAAAACTCATAAAAACTCTAACTCTTGCTTAGCTCTATTGGAGCTCTCCCCAAGTGATTCTTGCTTGAAGGATGGTGGAGGAAGCTTTGATTGATGGAGGAATGGTAATCTTAGTGGATGGAGATTGAAGAATCTTGGTGTTAATGGAAGAAATGGAGGTGAGGAAGAAGAAGAAAGAAGATGGCGTGAATGGTGGTGAAGAAGGGAAAAGTAAAATAAAGTGTGTTGAGTAGTAGTGGGGAGGTTTTAAGAATATTTTGTGCTTATTTCCATTTTACCCTTCTCTCTTCCTTTCCATTCCTTTCCTTTTATCTTTGGTTTACTTTATGTCTATTGTTCCATTTCTCATTGAAATCTCTTGATAAAATTTATTTACTTTATGTTTATTATATAAAATTTAATGCACCCTTACCCAAGACCCAAACCGATCTTGGTTGGATGCAAACCAATTCTATGTGCAAACTACTAACCCAGATGTTACAGCTAGAATATAACATATTTTTCAAGTTTGGTAAGTTTGCTAAATTCAATAAATAGCAGATTTTTTAGGAAATTTTCTTTTATATCCTTTTTTATTTCAACACCATTAACCGACTCCTCTCTTTTCTCTTAAATTTAATATATAGTTTGATGGATATGACCACCAATTTTAGACGACCCACTTTAATACAAGTATCTGAAATTTTAGTTCAGATTTTCATCTTTTTACGGTGGTCAGATGGCGGATTTGAGACCATATTCGAATCCCTCTCATCGAGATTTTCAATTTGATATTTGTTTCAATTTGAAGTAGACGAAAATTTATATAGTAACCAGTATATAAAATCATTATTTATATAATAATTAGTATATAAAACCTTATTTTATGTATACATTATATTAGTCAAAATATAAAATCATTATTTATATAGTGATCAATAAATAAATATCAATTTTACATATTAGTTATTTAATTATATATTGATTTGTATATAGATGTGGTCACGGGCCGGGCCGGTTCCAGGCCGCGGCTCGCCGGGCCACGGTTCAAGAGTCAATCGAACCGTAACCGGCCCGCCGAGCCGGCGGTTAAATTCCAGGCTAAAAACCGGCAGTTCATGGCGGTTAAACCGGCGGTTCATGGCGGTTAACCAGCGGTTCGATTCACAAAGCCCGCCAGTTCACTCACGGTTCACAAGCTTAAACGGTTTCAGTTCAAAAAATTATCAAACCTGAACCAGCCCTTCCTTCGGCCGGTTCAGGTTACGATTTTTACGGTTTCAGATCTCGGGCGGTTTGGACCGGTTCAGCCACGGGCCGGTTTAGGCGGACCGGCTTGGCCGTGTCTATTTATATACTTATTATTTGTTTCCATACTAATTTTTTATATTATTGTTTTCATTAATAAATGTTCATATACTTACTGTAATTTATATCGTGATTAGTACATAAAATCATTATTTATATAGTTACGATATATAAATATCAATTTTTATATATTGTTTGTTTATTTGTTTATATACTGATTTATATATATTTGTGATTTATATATTCTCTAATTTATAAAACCAATATTTATAAACTGAACTTGCTTGTTATATACTTATAATGATTTATTATAAACTACTTGGTATATAAAATTAATATTTATATACTGACCAAAATATAAATATTAATTTTTACATAATGGTTATATGGTTGTATTATTTATATAATGATTTATATATACTTATGATAATTTATATATTGCTCAGTATATAAAACTCATAGTTATATGGACAAGAATATAGATATCAATTTTTATATAGTAATTGTTTTGTTTATATATTTATTTATATAATGGTTAGTATGAAAATTTAAAATTTATATAGTAGTTAATATATAAATTTAATATCTATAGATAAATTATTTATATAGTGATCAGTATATAAATTTAAAATTTATATAATATTTAGTATATAAATTTAATATTTATATAAAAAGAATAATTTTGAATTAAAAAAAATACAAATTTCAAAATCTGCTAATTTAACGAATTTTTGAAATAATATACTATTTAATAACCCTTGTGTTTCAAAATCAGCTATTTGATTCCTTCACACAATCCTAACAGGTAAATACATATATTGGACAAAAACCAAGGCCAAAAAATCACAGTAGCTTTGCATTCCTCTGAAAATTTCTGATGCAGATAATGCAACAACCCCACTGATCATTGGCGCTGCAACTTGCTAATTGAGCGACCAATATGCAATTCAGAAAATCATTTACATCTTTTCTGATGCAGATAATGCAACCACCCCGCTGATCATTGGTGCTGCAACTTGCTAATTGAGCAACCAATATGCAATTCAGAAAATCATTTACACCTGGAAGATGTAAATGATCATCGTCGGCCTCTTCTGGCCCTCCCAAAACCCCCTCTTCCACGACCTCTAAACCCGGATCCACCTGACTTTAACCCCAATGACTTGACTCCTCTCCTCTTTTCATTTCGTGTTTCTTTGTCCTCCTCATCCTCCTTGTACTTGGCTGAGCTTCTAGTGATGAACGAAATCTCTCGTGACCCTCCTGGTCCCAACTTCACATTATCTGGAAGTCCAGATGTTCGTCGGTCATCTCCAAGTGCTGCAACTCTCTCACCCAGAGGACGAGACTCTTCCCCTGCAAGTGATACATTGTTCCAAAAGGCTTCTGCATGCCTCTCATCCTTCACTTCGTATAATCTACACATTTTAGTGAACAATGCAATTAGAAACATAAATATAGCCACACCAAGACTGTAACTTACAGTAAATGCATATATTTCCATTGAAGAAAAATTTGAAGCTTCCAACTGATATTTGAACATTCAAACACAGGCTACAGAAACCTTACCTTGGAGCTCGTGACTTCTCTTTTATTTTCCTCTTGTCGTTGCCAGGATCATCATCTTCTGATGACTGAGATGAGAGATTGTCATCACTCAAATTATCATCTTCATCAAGAAGTTCAAAATGCTCATCTACCAGTGATGGTTGCTGCTTTGAAGAAGCAACTGGATGTAAAGCCAAATACTCCCGCGACTCTTCATCAATCTCAAAGTCCTAAACAGAAGAATAGACAGATTAGCATTGCGTATATAACTGATCTCAAGTACTATTCATAAAAATAAGAAGAGCAACAATACAATCAAAATTTGAAAACAGACCACATGCAACCAGAAAAGGAACAAATGAGAAACAAACAATAACTATTTAGCATTTTTGGATAAAGTTAAGATAAACAATAGATACCAAACGAAAAACTAAGGCCACACCAAAAGATAACAACTTTTTCCCAAACAATAATCAAAGCCGAAAACGAGGTTAAAAAGCATAAACGCTGTTTAACCACATGTTTATATCAAAATTATATGGTTCCTCAATATTTGAATGGAAATGTTATTAGTAAAGCAAATTTCCACTCAAGTTTTAGAGGTTACACCCGCTTCCTTTAAGCTGAGCAAGCATTCAATTATCACTTTTTCGAGTATAATATGATGAACTTAGGACAAAACTTGAGAAAGTTGAATTATATAGTAGAACTTCCAAAGACAGATATAGCACCTTGTTTTTGAACATTGCTGAAAATCTCTCATCTTCAAATATCTCAGAGCCAAGTCCTTTCCTTTTCTTGGATGCCTTCTTGTTTTCAGTATCATCAGCGTCTTTCTTTTCATTCCCGGCTTCTTCATTTTCAAGAATACTAGCTGCAAGTTTACGGTTGACAGCAACCTTTGGTAATCTTCTCTTATCCAACTGCAGAAGAAAAAGTGGCAAGAATTTACATCTATACAAATGAAGTGACCAATACCAGCAACTATGAAGCAATGATGCAACGCATAGTATGTAGAGACATAAAAAAAATGTTCTGAAAAGCCATTCCCCCTTTCAACCCCACCCCCCACCCTTTCTCTCTCTCTCTCTCTCTCGTCCCAACCCCCACACCTGGAAATCAAATCAGCTATTCAAATTTGTGATCTTCTACCATGATATAATGCAGGAGCAATTTTGAACAATCAAAGTTCCGACGCTAATATAATATCACATGGTATTACTGCAATTTGTACAAACAAACATAACTGACCATCCATAAGGTAGAATTTCCGACATACTTTATATTTAAGTCAAGGAAACTGTGCAACCCATGATAAATATAAAAAATATTGGATATATATTAAAAGAGAAAAAAAAAAGAGAAGTGGCAACACGCAGTTTTATCATGTAAAAGATTGATAAACCATCACAGTAAAAAAGAACAGGAAAACAAAGTCCCTCATAAGCAAATGACAATATGGAAACGTAGAGGAGATAATACAAAACTCATTTTGGGATGAAATGCTAACCGTAATTCTTCGTCTATACTCAGCTTCCATTTTCTCACGATTCCGCTGCTCCAAGTAATCTTCATAAGCAAAAGGTTCTGCCCTTGCTTTGGCCTGCATAAAAGACCAAATGACTTGTTGTCATAAAACCCAGAAACAAAAATATAAAATTGTTTCTTTCAGTTGAAATGAAAAAATTACTACCAACAGCACCTAGAGATAAATAAAGCAGTCAAGGAAAGCTGCCATCAGCTACGTATTACATGGAAACAGTTCCTAATACTACTTGGTCCCTACTTTAAGCATACAATCTGAAACTATTTACTACCAGTATCAATACCATACAATCTTGATTTGCAAGATACTGAAACACAACAAATCAAAATGTTGCTCCAGTATATTTTCCCCTCACACACAAAAGCTTCCTAACCAGGGAAAAGAAGAAAAAGAAGATCGCTAAATACATCCATCTTTAACTAACTTTTTTTTTTCTTGAATAGCAGTAAGCCTACAGAATAACAAGAAAAAGCATATTGTGTAACATCCATACCTGCTTATACAACCGGTAATTAATGAAGTACCCGTGCATATAAGCTCTTAGTGCCTCTGTGCCAATTAAATCTGTCAACTGCAATTTTTCAAGATCTTCTTTTGTCAAAAATTTATAGTTATCATATATGGTTGTTTCTGCTTTCTCCTCCAGCTCTTCCTGCAGAAATGAACCCAAACAATGTCACTCTTTTTGTGACAAATATGCTAAATAAATCTAAGCAGAGCAACAACTGGTCGAAACAAACCGTTGTGTTTTCAAGATTAGCACACCACTTTGGAGCAGGCCCTAAAGAAGGGATGAAGTAAGACGGTATCTGGCTGCACTCCAAAGCCAACAACATCAAACCACTATTTTTGAAAATACAAACATCATTTATTCTTCCAGCAGTAGGTTCAATACTTGTCACACCATCACCCTAAAGAGAATGAACCAAAAAAAAAAAAAATCAAGATCTAATGATCAAATGATATCAAATAAATTACATTAAGTTTTTCCACAAACAAATAAGTCAAGTTACTTAAATACCCCCATCAAAAAGGACTTAGTAATTGTGAACATGTACATATAAGCACATTGTAGAAACAAACTTTTTCTAGATAGCAGCAAAAAAAATCCCCAACCCTTTCAAACACAATAAGAATAATAACATCAAGAAATGGAAATTTCATATAAGTAACTCTACAACAAGTCAATAACTTCATACTAAAGTGGTAAAAAGATCAATGGCCTTGGAAAAGGTGCACTCAATACATGCTATGTGATGCATGCTACTCAAAATTATTTTGCGCATTCAACCCCAAGACTGATGTTAAAGGATCAACAAATGAGTTGTGGGATGAGTGAAATGCTACTGATTGCTCAGGAGAAATTCAGAAGAGTTCAACACAATTGAATTATTTTTTGCCAACATATTGTTGGGTAAAAAAATATATAGACGTTTTTTGCAAATCTCATGTTCAGAAAGGTAGTATATTAACTCCTTTCTAAGACATAAACATCAACTCTTTGTAAAGGTGTCCACCCTAACAGTAAGTGCATCTAAGACTTGGTCAAATTTGAATTCCTCCAACCCCAATAATAAAAAAAAGTGGGGTTGTACCAAATGCAGCATATTTACAAAAACACAATTCATTCAATGACGCCCACAACAAAAAGATTCAAATGAACCTAAAAAGATACTTTTCAAAATGAAATTATGTAGAATGTAGAGATACAAGTGATATGGAGGGAGAAGAAGATTGACAATATCATAGAGAGTGCCATTTGTTCTCTCTTTGGTGGCTTATTATCAAATTTTAGCCAAAGAAAAAATGATTCCACCCTTCCTCGCATCATAATAAAAAAAAAAAAAAGTGATAAAATCAAAGAGCTCCAGCGAGACATACAATAAAAAAAGGTGAAAGGGATGAAGAAAAAGGTTTTTCCTTACTGTCTCAGGATCCCATATTCTAACTACATGATTATCTGTAGTAATTAGCTTATTTCGTTCACAATTGAGAGTTCGATGCCACTTGATATCCAATATCGGGCTGCCATACCTATGTTTCGCAACAGTGTTTACAAAGATCAATGTATCAAAGGTAAGGAAAAATCATAGTGAAATAGCACACAGACAAAATAACCAATAAATAAAAGTATACCCACATGTGATCCTTTACGCGTACGGGGTACGAGGATCGCAGATCATAGAGCAATACCTGCATATTGGACAAGATTTAGACTAGACTCAAACAACACATTTAATACTTTCATAACCTCAAAGTAATAAATATGCCAACTTAAAATAAAATGGAAAAAGTTTAGCACATCCACAGAGGAAAATGAACATCATCACTCTTGGAAGATTATGGATTGCAAAAAATCTCTTCTCCTCGGGCTACCATAGAAGGAAAGATGATGCAAATATTTTTCTATTATATGACCTTCATTTTAAAAGATCTTACCACATATTCATCATGTTTAGATTGCTTATAAGGCTTGTTGCAGGCAATAGTACAATTCTTTACCACCTTTCGTCAAAGTTAATTCACATGCATAAAAGAAACTTAACAAAAAAATATATATATATAGTAGGCGCTGCAGATCAAGTTTCTTTAGATTGCTTATAAGGCTTATTTATGAAATGATAAATTACAATATCCGGTATTTACAGAGCCCTATGTGTTTTTGGAGTCCTCTTGAAAAGTTGAAGATTCAACAGTATTTTCAAAGAAAAAAGCTTTAGTTGGGAAATTTTGTTTAGTAGTTAATTGTTTAAAATACAATTAACTGCAGCAAATAAAAATTCCCTAAAATGGTGAAATGTGCATATTTTGGGTTCATCATTTTAGTCCTCACAAGTGTTTTTCAGTCCCTGTTGTTTTATTTTTAGGTTTCTACAAAAGCAAAAGTTCTTAGCAGAGAACTATTGGTTTGTAAGGCCCTTTTTTCAGCACAAATGAGAAGGGATTTGTTAAAAAAGAAGTGATTAGGGTGTAAGTTATCCTCCCATAACACAACCACAAGAAAAGGCATAAAAGAGAGAACTGAGTAAGTGGCATTTGAACATAGTTGACTAACATTAAAAACAGTCCCTTGAAACTTGAAAGCTCCTGAAGAACAAGCCAAAAAGAAATTCACCTTGACAATTAAATGAAGAAAGCTCCTATTTCTTCTGCTAATGAATAATCTATCTCCATCACATCAAAAATTCCGTAGTGCATGTGTAAGAAACACCATATTGGATGCATTAATGCTCCTCAAAAATATTACTAAAGAAGAGACTCCAAATATTTAATTAGTATAAATGAGACTAATTGTTACAACACTGCACATCAATCAAAGAGATAAGACCTATTAGGCCCATATTTTCAGCCAATCGTTAGTAGAGGTGGCCACCGGCCGGTTACGGGCCTCGGCCCGCCAGGCCACGGTTGGGGGAAGTTGAACCTTAACCGGTTCGCCGGCTCCGAACCGGCGGGTCGGCCAGTTATTTTATTTTATTTTTTTAATTTACAAAAAAAAGGTTAACCGGCGGTTCGTCAACAGTTCCGGTTCAATACGGTTCACAATTCGAAATTAACTTGAACCTTAACCGGACCGTCCCCCTAACGGTTCCGGTTACGGTTTCAAACAGTTCCGGTTTCGCGATGGGCCAGGCCGAAACTGCCGGGACAAACGGGCCTAATCGGCCCAAGGCCATGTTTAGTCGTTAATATTAACCCTGTGGAGGCAAATGTACACAGCCATCATTGTTTAAGGTTTAAAATCACCTTGAATCTGTAGTGTGTTTTCAATCAATACTTCATTGAATAAACTAAAGCAACTTGTTCCTTTGTCTGATGCTAGTGAAAATCTTGGTTTAATGCATGATGTAAAGCCTTCTTTTACTACAGCCCAACAACCATCTCTCTTATACATGAATATCATATATTCAATCAGGCATCCTGGTTGGCTTCCTGACGTCCTGTTCTTTCTAGCTTCAACAAACCTAATATGCAAGCTAATCTGCTTAACCTCACAAGTAATTACATATCTCAAAATATAAACGAGTCATTGATTCATTTTCCACTCACCCAGATGTAAGCCCATGAGTTACTTCAAACTTTATATCATAGTGGTCCCTTAGTAGTTTTTTTGTGTGTAGCCCTTCTTATATCAATAGTCCACAGTCCATTTTACAACAAAAACAACGACAGGGCTCTCTTATCATTATTTCCTCACTTCCAACAATCTCTCATTGATTGTTTCTCACATAAGCCATTCAAATAAATATTACAAATACCATGACAAACATACCTTTCCACTGCTGCTTCCAACAGCCATCAGGAAACCCCCATCCTCATCAAACTCTAGTGCAGTAACCTCCTACAAATCAAGACAATAGTAAAAAAGCATTCAAAGTGAATATCTGATGGCAAAAAAAGAAAGCATTCAAACAAATATGACGAAATATGATACTGTCCATAATTATTTGCATAAAATGCTGAGATACTAGGTTCCTCCTAGCTATTTCATCTTCCAAACATGATAGCCAGAAGAAAATTCTATGAGAAATCTATCAAATCATATACAAGATCTCCACAACCATAGTGCCCAGTAACCCATATGTGACAGTGAGAAAGAAACAAGTAGTGAATAGAAAGAAGACCCAAATTTGATCTGTTTGGATCCCAGATTGGAGAAGAAAAAAAAACTCAGTACATTTTCAACAAGAGTGAAATTCAAACAACATAATTTCTATGCACATGGGTCCAGATGTAGGAAACTTACGTCAGTATTGCCGGCAGCTGCAACAGCATTAATTCTACCAACTGAAGATCTGATCCTCATGTCAAAACATTCCACAGCACCATCCTCACCACCACAAGCGACTAGCCCATGAAGTTTGCTGTAATTATAAGATGAATCATGTCAATCATGTTTAATCATAAGTCAATAGTGAGAAATAATAAGCATACAACTATATTAAGATTCAGTAACAACCTACGACAAACAATATTTAGCGCTGGTGATTGTGTGCTCAGTGAGGACAGAAATCTTCCCTGCAAAAGTGGTAATAAATAATGTCAGAGTTTCCTCTAAAACAGTTGACAAGAATACTAAGACATCTCTAAAAAACCATGTCACTGGAGTTTTGAGATTTTCCGTAAAGAACTGAGATCAAAACACATATCTATCCAGCAGTAACAAATATGCATTAACAATTGATGTAAAAAAAATAACTATACACAAAACTAAGTGCCATTGGCTCTGATACTTTGTTGTTAGTCCAACCAAACATGTTACATGCCATACCCATAATAGGTAGTAAAATTGATGTCTGGTGTCTTTGATGCTCTCCCACACCATGGATCAGACATATAAATGTATCAATGTTTAAGAAATGTGGAGTACAGTCCTCCAACAGCAAAGAAGTAGTTGAAGTGGATATCAGCACAAAATGGACAATGCAAGACAAACAAATAAGTCCACAAATATATTTCCCCCGTTAGACTATTTATTGCCATACATAAATCATAAATAGACAAAGTTTTCACTTTGGATCATGGAAAAAAATGGCACATTTTTTTCTTAGTTCCTATACATGTGGCAAAACGGACCTGTTGGAGTTTCATGCTTATTAAAAGTCACAAGCATCTAGGAACACAAAATGTGTTGAGATTAGTGATTTGAGCAAAGTTTTGACACCCACAAAAATAAAGTAAGATGCAGTTTACACAACAATAAAAAACATTATATTTAGAGAAGAAATGACATGTGAGAACAACATCAACAACAACCAAGTCCTAATCCCAAACTAGTATCAACTACAAAACTTAACCAAGGTCTTGGATCCTTTGCCTCCATTTTGATTTGTCCATAGCTCATCGCAGGGTGCCAAATGAAACATTATGGTGGGTTTCAGGAAAGAAAGGAGTTCAAACCAAACATGCAAACAATATTTGAGATGTGTGGAAGGAAGAAAAGCATCCACCTCCATTTCAATTAAATAGAGAAAGTAAGGACTTGTATGCAAATTAACAAAGACAATTTCCCCCCTACTTTTCTCTTTTCCCCCAGACTTGATCTTGAACTTTGTGCCTATATTTTAAACACAATAACTAAGAATAATAAAAACATTTCACCTAAACACATTTATCAAATTAAGAAATTTCTCTATCATTTTGGAATAGCCAAAATCGGAACTTTCTCTATTTTATCAAAATGAGGAAGTAATTACTTTGGGCAATGTTTGCTTCACAGAACCAAAAAACGCAAGAACCACTAAATATTCAAAAGTTTGTGTGAGCACAAATCCTATAAAAAATACAATACTGCATATCTTATAAAAAAAGGCAACATTCAGTGGAAGTTCTTTTCTCCCTACCACAGGCCAAGTATTTCAGGGGGAAAAAAAGCTGCTGCAATTGAAATAGCAATCAAGCTATATTATCAGTTTCACCACTTACTAAACCCATTACAAAATTTCAACAAAGTTAAATACCTGTTCTAAATTAATCCGATATACATCTGGAGATGAAGCAGCACAAAGCAAGTCACAAGACCAGCAATCATATGCAATATCTCTACCCATCCTGCGAAATATATACAATTGAGCTTTCACGCAACAAATTTATAAACAAGAATTTCATAAAGGGGTAAAAGAAAAATGAGCAAGAGAGAGATACAATAGTGCATTAATACAATATATAACTTCATGTTACTCATAAAATCCAACAGTAGAATTTCAAGATAAAGAAGCAAATTAGAGACAAGAAATGCAAAGCCTGTATTTCATATTCTAAAATATTAATCATAAACCACATAACTTAAAGAAGCCAGTATAAAAGGAAGTGGTAGCAGTACTTTACAGAACAACTTTAACTAGTAAGGCCCAAAAGAGTACAAAGACCAAATAAATAAGCAAGAAAATCAGTAAATTTGTAAAGGGAAAAAAACCTTGGAATCCGCAAGTTGTAATGTTTCCCATATTTTGCATGTAGGGAAACGGAACGATCAGCACATAAAAAAGCAAGCTTTGAATAGTCGTCGTCCAATATCTACATGAGAAAAGGAATGATCATGTAACAATTATGTTGCACAGAGAAGTACTTGCTTTTTCTCATTATTTTAAAATCTCCTTTTTTTTTCAATTATTAGGTAAATTTAAAAGTACAGGATAAGACAGCCAACGTCATAAATAGTGCATACTTCAAAGATAAATTATCTCCCTCGACCATCACATTCTGTTTCAGCAAAATGTTCACTTTTCTTCTCTCATAATCTACTTGACTTGCAAGACCATGGTTTACATTACCTTATTCCAAAGTTATTTATGTATGGTCTACATTACCTTATTCCAAATTTATTTATGTATGGTCTACATACCAATTAAAAGGAAGGCTCCTGCTGTAGTACAAGTGAATGGTATGACGTGTGCCAGCCACCACATCAAATTCAATAATCATATAAGTAAAAAGTGCTACCTCACAGTTAAATCAAATGAAAGTTCAATCAACAAAGTTCTTGACAATTGAAAAGGTTTTAGTTGTGGTAAATCCAAATAACCTATAAGCTGGAATATATTTCATGGTTTTGCTAATTAAAGTACTTGTACCACATCACAGATTGAACTAGCATGCACAGTACCTCAAAAATTAAAACCATTGACTGAAATATAGTATCTAGCAACTGCTATTGGTATAATATATATAGCATCTAGGGATCATATAGCATGCCTGAAAATCAATTATCTCAGAATCCAAGTGTCTTTCGAACTTCATGGACAATTCTCTTAGTTCATAAACTTTGACTTGAGGTGGGTATATTCCTGCATTTACAAAACATGTAATTACTGAGAATCAAATACCAACTTTAGATATGCACTTATTATCCAATCTTTTCAAAGGCTTTATATAAATAAACGATAACTATAAACTAGATTCTGAAGCACCTGATGCAATAACATACTCTCCATCAGGAGTTACTTTGATTTTGGAAGTTGCAGTTTCAAAAGTCAAGTCCTGAATCAACTCCAACCTTTGCTGATAATCTAAGAACAAACAAACAGAAAACAAGTAAACATTGAAGAAGCTAATCACATTAACACTGCGTAATTAAATATGTAACTAATATCCATTGTCAATAGAACCTTGGGGTTTAAGCCAGAGCTTAACACAAATATTAAAAAAAAATGCAGAAAGAATTTCAATAAAAAGGAGGGGGAGTTTCGGGCAACAGAAATCGAAAGCGTACTCTTATCTTTGCGAAGAGCTCGTTTCTTCTTGGAATCAAGCCAGGCGGCTACAGAGCTGTGCTGCGAGACAACTGAGTACATCTTCACCCCGTTTATGGAGGTCTCCCTCAAGGAGGCTCCTCGCGTCGTCATTTTGCTGCTTCTTCAACTTCTAATTGAAGACAAGTTATCAAAGAGTTCTCCGGATTCGTCGAGCTATTGTAAGAGTTTGAGTGCTCCTAGTTAAGTGAAGAGCTCAACTTCTGTGCTTTTTTCGTAGATATCAAATTGTGATGCTGTGTTCGCTATGTTATTTGCAGTTTCCCAGCAGCACAGACGTAGGCAGCCAGAGACACAGACGAGGAGAAGGGAAGCTCGAGTCTTGTAAACAGGTAGGTGTTGTACGCAGCGGCAAACCTAATTAGAATTGTTTACACGTCTGCATGCCATGTCACATATGGGCCCAATCACATGTTGCCCATGCGGCATGCCAATTATACTAATTTTTTACCTTAAGCCCCTCGTTATACTAGTCACATCCTAAAACCCTTATATATTGTGCTTGTATAGCACAAGACCATTATTAAACTGACTTAAATGAGCGTTAGTTTCATGCGTCTTAAATAATTGCTGAGAGAATATTTTATTTGCGGCTAAAATCATTTTCGTGGTTATGCTATATTAATTTTTACTTTAGTTACTCATTATAATAGTTATATTATTTGCAGCAAAATGCTCATGCAGGCCTATCTTTTTTTACTATTTAAAAATTTAATTTCAAGTGATTTTATAATTTTAATATTATTATTTTTATAAATATCGTATTAATAATGTTATTTTATTTATTTTAATAAGTTGAATTTTTATTAAGAAAATACATTAAATAAATTATATAGTAGAGAATAAAAAATAAATCGCATTTTCACGGTAAAAAAATGAAATTTTTTGAGAAGAATTGAATTTCTTTAGTAAAATAATTTCAGTTAAGATTGCTTAAATACTGTTACATTTTATAATAAAAAAAATACTATAAAATATTATTTGAGGTAATTTTAATAAAAATTTAATTAAAATTTATAAATTAAAAAAATAAAATTATTAGTGAATTTTTATTCAGAACATATAAAGAAGAAAAAAAATCTCTTATAATATGTTTTATTTTAAAATAAAAAATAGGCTTGGAATTGAATAACACATTTTTTAAACTATTTAGTAAATAACATATAGTTTTTAAAATGTAATAAATAACACATTTTTAAAAAATAAATTTAAATTCTAAAAATGTCTCATTTTAGAACAAAATTCAAAAATATTTATTTCTTTGGTCAAATCTTTAATTACTACTGGACTGTCGCCATCGATCTATGGTGATTGTGTCCTTCGCTACTACCGCTGATCCAGTAGACCATACTCACTACTAGTCGCTAGACTGAGTATAGGACTCATATATTGACTCATATGTTTGGGTATATAGGTCATATACATGAGAAAAAAATTTTTTGTCAAAATTGATGATTAAACCCATGACTTTTGGTGGTAGCAAAACAAAACATTTCCATTTTATCACAAGTCAACTTATATCTTATATATACATGAAATCATATGTCATACATAATCAAATTTTCATCTACCATCTCCAGCTAGAAGGTTGCCAAAATTTTGGTCAGTCAATCATTGAACACTACTAATGTTTTATTATTTTATTATATTTAAGAGAAATAAAAAAAAAAGCTATTTATTATTTTTTAAAAAAATTTGTGTTATTTAATAAAACAAATTTGAAAATGTGTTATAAACTACCATTTTCCATTAAAAAGTAATTAAATTTATTTTGTAAGAAAATAATGTATTTAAATTTATTAATTTTGAGTGAATTTGATAAATTATAGCCATTTTCAAATAAATTTTTATGCATATGAATAAAAAATTATATTTTTTTTAAAATAACAAATTTATGTTTAAAAAAACATGAACTAGCAAAAAATTGTAAAGATATAATTTTAAAATAAACATAACTATTGAAAAAAAAAATTATAATATTTTATTCTCTATATAATTTTTAAATAATAGAAGGATAGTTGTATTATTAAAAATTTTATTGCTTCCTTATTTTCAATAAAATAATTTTTTAAAATTATTATTGGCAAAAAATTTAGCCAAAATCATTTTTGCGGCCTTGTACTATACATATTTTTATAGTATATATTCTAAATAAAAATTCATTAATATTTTTATTTTATTAATTTATCTATTTTAATTAAATATTT
Source organism: Croton setiger (assembly GCA_948099555.1). NCBI lineage: Eukaryota > Viridiplantae > Streptophyta > Magnoliopsida > Malpighiales > Euphorbiaceae > Croton > Croton setiger. The sequence continues at coordinate 15,726 of CANUEY010215710.1, forward strand.
ATTAAATTACCTCAAATAATATTTTATAGTATTTTTTTACTATAAAATTTAATAAATACAATAAAATTTAGTAGTGTTCAAGCAATTGAAATTGTTTTAGTAAAAAAAAATTAATGTTTTTCTACAAATTTTTTTTTTTTACCATAAGCAATGCATTTTATTTTTTCATTATTTCCCTATTATATAATTTATTTAATGTATTTCCTTAATAAAAATTAAACTCACTAAAATAAATAATATTATCAATATGATGTTTATGAAAATAATAATATTTAAATTAATAAAACCACTTGAGATTAAGGCTTAAGTAACAGTAAAAAGGGTGGACCGTGGCTACTTTGTTGCAAATAATGTGACCAGTACAGTGAGTAGCCTGTAAAAAAATGGTATAGTATAGGGGGCGAAGATGGTTTTAGCCGCAAATAAAATGTTATCTCAATAGTTATTTAAGGCTGCACATATGTATTTTATATGTATACAATAAGGGTCCCGTGTTATACACACAAAGTATGGGAATTTTAGAATGTGACTAATATAACAAGGGACCGAAACGGTTAGAATCCAATAACTGTGAAAATTTGAAAGATCACCAAATGAACTGAACTAAGAAGGCAAGGTTCTGATGTGAATAGAAGCGAAGAGTGGATTTTCTCTTTCCCATCTTCAAGCGGGTATACGTACGTCTAGTTTCATGCTCATGTATAAGACATTTTCTTCTCAATTCATTTGCATGCAATTGTTGTGTTGTTCCATGTTTCTACTATTTCTTAATTTCTATTTTTCTTCCATGGTTAGTCTATCCATCTTTCTAATCGACAAATTCTTAGGTCTACCACTGTGGAAACGAACCGTAGTTCCTGGACTAAATCATGAAGTAAGAACTTTTTTGTTCAAATTTTAGTTCTTAAGAATGAATCAGCATACAAATCAAAGCAAAACAAATTGGTACTAAGGAATAAAATTCAAGCAAAACAAAATGACTGCCGACCTTCCCCCGCACGCTGCTACTAGGATTGCAAATAGTTCTTAACGCCGCGGTTCCCCGGTTCCAGGTGAGGGCCTAACAATAAGGGCATTGTTTTCGTTTTAAAAAAATTACTCAAACTGAAACTTTAATGCCAAGTTAGATGATTATAATTCTACAATATTGCTGGCAGGTAACGTCTTTCCGAAGTTAATTATTTTGGTTCTATCATTAAAGAAGGCAAATATTCTTGAAAAAACCTAATTCGAAATGCAACATTTCGACAGAAACCCACAAAGCAAATTTGATTGTGAGAGCTTTCCAGAAAACACTTTCCTAGTTAGCAGACGAACTGCCCTTGCCAAAACTAAAGAAATAAATAAGATAGATATAGTATATAAGACTAAAATAAGACATCATGTGTCAAAATATCTGGACTACAATGAAAAAAACTTGATAAAACAAACCATTCAATAAAAAACAAATTGCAAAATTCATCATAGGTTTAGTCTCCGATTGTAACTTCTCTCAACTAAAGACTACAAAGATTTAGGACATTCTTTGTGCGGCCTCCTTTGCCAAGAGTCTCTCCTTAGCCTTGGTCTTGGCTTGAGATTTGGAGCCCATAATACCACCACCCCACCTCTTACGGTGCTCATCGAACTTGTCGTTGAAGTTGGCCTAAATTTAAATGAATAAGCGTGAGAATTTTTTAACAGACAAGTGCTATATATAATAGTTATGTTACTAAAATGTCTGGCAGATCATAAAATGAGCATCTTGGAAAAGCTAACCACTTAGGCAAAGTTTGATATATGCAGCTATTACCTTAACAGCCTCCAAAATCTTGCTGAATTCCAATTTATCTTCATTCTTCACTGACGTAAGGCATAAAGCTGCAGCTGTTTTCTTGTGGACAATCTGGTTTTTTTAACCAAGGATCAAAATAATAAATTTGTTCAATTCTCTGAAAACACCATCAAAGAGGATCTCTTAATATTATTAAATTGGCGCAGAGCACTCACCGCTCCAAGCCGTGACTTGCCCTTGACAATTGCATAAGGCACCTCCATTTTACGGCACAGGGCAGGCAACCAAACTACGAGCTCAATGGGATCAACATCATGGGCAATAACCACCAACTGGGCCTTGTTCTATAAGCATAACATGTAACGTGTTCAGAAATAGAATATGATGTACAAGTTCAAGATGGTAAAGCAATTTCAGAAAATTAAGTTATGGAAGTTCAAAGGCGAAGTTAATGACAGCAGCAAGGAACACATTTATCAAGAACAATTGAGGTATGAGAAACAGGTGGTGAAAGACAAGGCTAAAAAATATAATCTCAAAATTAGTTTTCTAACATTCTTTTCAATCAGTACCATAACAGAAGTCCCAATTAACAATAGTTGCCAAATTAAGCATTATCCCTTTTAAGTACTCAGCAAAGGAAAACAAGCAAAAACTAAATAAAAGTGAATACCTGCTCTATGAGATAAGTAACGTGGTTAAGCCCATATTTGACGACAATGGGTTTCTTTGATTCCACGGTTTTACCTTCAGCTTCAGCTTGTGCTTTCTGAACAAGTCTCTCCTTCTTAGCTGCCTTGTCTTCAGGCCTATATTTGAGCAACAACTTGAAGAGTTGTGTGGCTGTTACATAATTCAAAGGCAAGAAAAGAACAATCAAGTTAAGTTGGTATCATAAGAACATCCATAGTAAAACAAAACAACCCATCAAACACAACGTTATATTTACAATACCACTGCTAGTTTCAAGCAAACTTTATATAATAACATTAAAGTATACTGAAGTATCTTTCTAGCACAAAAATGAAAAACCTACCAAGGTTCTTATCAAGAGTCTTTGTGAACTGATTAACAGCAGGGGGAACCTTCAAACGTTGCTTGAGGATCCTCCTTTGCCTCTGAATACGAACAACATGAGGCCACTTGACAAATCTAGTCAAGTCCTTCTTTGGTGGCAGAGCACCACCAATCCCAAACTGCTTCGGTCTCTTCTCAAACAAAGGATTGAGAACCTTCTCCTACATTCCCAAAGGGAATACATTAATAACCGATTACATAACAGCTCATGATAAACAAGCAATACAGTAACTGGCAAAAATTCACATTTTACGACTAGACAAACTTCAAACAATTAAAAAACTGAAGCGCATATATATGAATAAATGTGTGAAAGAGAGTGTACTAACAGGTTTCTTCTTTGCTGCTACAGGGGCCTTCACGCCTCTCTTGGGTGCCTGTAAAGAGTACAAGAAGATGAAATAAAACAAAGAAGTAAAGCAAAATGCAAGAAATTAAGCCAAACAATGGAAATGTGAAAAATCACTCTCGGTACAGAGATTCGATCTTTGTAATATTAACCATGGAAAATTCAGTTCAGAGAAATCTAGATTGACTCGAAACAAAAATTAAATTTTATGTGAGGCAGAGATAGAAGATGAAGGAACTACAACAAAGAAAAGAGAAAAAAAAGAAGAAAGTAGTACCATGTGGTCTGGTGAGAGCAGATCGAAAGGTAGCTTCTGGCGGAGGCGGATGATAAACAAGAAAGCCAAATGCGAAGCTTTGAGGGTTTTAATGTGCAGGCCAAACCCTAGATTTCGCGATGGGTGGGCTGGAAACAAACGGGGATCCGCTATATTAAAGACGCAAAACCAAAACTGTCCTCATCAATTTTCAAAATTACAAATTTGCCCTTCTCATTTTTTTTTTCCGATTCCCGTTTTCCCTTTCGACGCAACTGGGCCGATTCCATAAGAAATCAAATGGTTGCTGTAAATAAACATTACGATGATGGAGATGTTGTTCCTCCCTATCGCTATTACTATGTGGAGAAATGTGTGGCTTTGTGCTTAATCATTGCACTATATCTCTTCGTTTGAAACTTAAGAACTCTAGGAAACAAAAAATTCGTTATAGTTTCAGATGTTAATTGGAGGAGTAATTAGTTTCAGTTGGCTACCATTGATGTTCCTTGTCTATTGCTGCAGTTTAATAGGACTTCTTAATGTGTTAATGGTGGATTTTTTTGGCAATCCTATGCTTATTGACAGAGTACGTTACAATAAGTTTCTCCTGTTGATTGCCTTAATATGGTTTCGTCAGAAGATTTTGGCATTTGAAGAGGATTAATACATATTAACGGCTAAGTGGTCCCATTACAGTTCAAATTCTGTATGAACAGTAAATTCTGGGACAGGAAACATCAGGCTCAGTATCTTCGTAGCCGTTTTCAATTGGATTCATTTTCATCAAAATTTGCACATGTTTTCTACATATAGCATTGCCATAATGTTCGACAAAAGCAATCGATAGATTGCATATGCTCTAAAAATGACCAATAATAAAACATCAATGACTCACAATACCATACAATGTCATAGCAGTACATTAAAAAATTTGGAAACAATTGGGACGGTGCTGTAAAAGCATTACAGAAAAAGACAATTGAATGGCTATGGCTTTTAACAATGTAGCTATCAAATAACAGCTACCCCATGGACAAGCAATCAAGAACATTTGTCTTCTGCTACCCACTTATTTTCTTCTTTCCAGGAACAAATACCTCTTCAATTTGCTATGAGGAGACCAAAACCAGAAACAAGTTGAGATTTAACAACTAATCTTGTTCAACTATCATACGGCAGCATGTATTTGTAAAATTGTAATCTCGCAACTTGTGATCAGCGGACCAAAAATAAATTCCTGCAGAATAGACAATATACTAAATTATATACATTCACGGATATTTTTTCCCAATTTCTAAGTATCCTGCACAAATTTTAGCTTCAGTTGCAGCTGTGTGGCAGTAAGAAAATTGGCTTGTGCGTGTGTGTGGGCACACATAGAAAAGTATGAAGGTATGGGATGAAATAGACATGTATCAGTATATCTAAGAAGATTCAAAGAGTGAGAGAGTGAGATTAGAAAAAAGGTAACTTTACCAATTAGCAAGTGATGGACTCAGGCATAAGAAGCTAGCAATGGTTCTCTAGAGCCTTTACCATATCTGCTACTATAATAAGAGTATAACACCAATTGCAATATCCCCAAAAGTGTTCCAATTCCATTTGGCACCTATATATGCATTAGCAAGGGGAAAATAAGAGTTATATTAGAACTAACAAAAACTCGAAAAGATTGGATCATTTATTTGTATTACTGCAATTTTACATGAAGTAACAAATTAAAAAGGACGCAATGTCATGTAACATAATTCAAAACCTTAATTTGCATACTTACATAGATGAAAGGATCAAACTTCAACATTCCATAAGCAAAGAATGATAGACTCATCAAGAAAGTTGCAAGAGAGAGATAGAACGGCATGTATTCGACGCTCTTCATTTTAATAACCAAGTTCTGATATAACAATGACATTCAACCATAAGGATAAGGAAATAAGAAATCTAAATTAGGAAAAAATTAGTATAAGTTTCAGCGGTACTTACAATGATGAAAAGTGGGGAAGCGAACATGGAAATAAGCGAAAAAACACTTAAGTATCCGACAAAGATCTGCCGAGAATGAGCGTCAAAATAATTCAGGCTCAGAAAAACTATGACAACAAATACTGCAAATACTGCAGCAAGCAGTCCTGCCATTTTTAGCTGCACAAAATATTCAAACAAATAAAAGAAAATTTGTTACTAAAACATGAAAAGAGCCAGCAAGAATCTGCTGAACCTTGAATCCAGGAGAATAATTTAGAAGGAAACTAAAGATTACCTTGCTGCGGTTCTCAGCATAAAAGATGAAGATAGTGATATAGATGAGTTGAAAAACTGCCCCAATTGAATTAACAGTAGCAACCAATATGATACCGGGCGATATAATGGGCATGCCATACCAGAGACAAATCAAGCAGTTCAAAAGGGAATAAACATAAGGCAATCCTGAAAATTGTTCTGTTGATTGGCTTCTAAAGATTCTCCTAAATGTTGGTCTGAATAAAAAGGGGGAGCAAAATCAGCTTTCACAATAAGGAATTTTGAATGTAATTCTTAATCTCAGATAAGAAATTAGTATAACTACTTACATGGGTGATACAAATAACACAAAAGCGAAGATGTTCCCTGTAATTACATTGAAAAGTAATAGCAATCAGTCAAATTGGTTATATATATTTACAGCATATAAATTAAATTAGTTAAGCACCAGAAACAGGAAAAGGGCAAAACTTTCCCAGTTTAAGCAATTCACTATGAAAAGAATCAATAACAGATACAAATCAAAGAAAAAACTTGGGAAAATTGAGGAATAAACCCACATGCTTCAGGAAAATAGAAAGCCTGAGACTCAAATCAACAGCATTATGAGACAAATAAACAGGAAAAAGACAAGTTTTTTTTAGTTAATTACCAGCAATTCCAGCCGCATCACTGCAACCTGAGAAAACTGAAAATAACCCAGATGATATCATCTGTCAATCTATTGAACCCTCAATCAATTAACAAAAACCCAATTCTGTCTGTCTGCGCGTGTTTTGGATAATTGTAGACAGAAAAAAGGATATACCGAAGGAGACTTTTATACTTCTCAGAAAATAAGAATAAGAAGAAGACAATTGTATAATGTAAGGACCAGTTTTGTCAAAAGAAAGAAAGCTATTATTGGGTATTGGTTGAGGTGTCTTTATATTTTATACTGTCTTGCCAAAAAAAAAAATATAATATATATGAAATAAAATAGAGCAATCAATACTTGTTAATAATATAAGTTTAATACAAAAAGGCAAATTTATTTAGAACCTCATATTGATAAGAGGAAAGAAAAATATGATCAGGTGGATAAAACTTCTAGAATACAAACAATTGAAAAAGACCCATTTTGACATGTGCGTGTTTTAGTTGAAGATTGAAATAGTTTTTACGATGTAATTTGAAAATTAGAGAAGAATTATCACGTTTCTTGTCTGTTTGTTCATTAATTTCAGTACAAAATCTTGTGGGGATGCAAATTGCAAAGTGAAATGTATCCATCTAAAATTTAGATATGGCTGTTAGTCAAGAAGGGCCGTTCTCCACTTACTTTTATTTATTTTTAATTAATTATGTGGTTGAAATAGCTTCTACTAATAATCAGAATTAGAAAAGTAGTTTCATGCAAAATTAATATGGGTAATTACTATTGGGTCACTGAGATTTGGTCTAATAGACTCGTAGGTCCTTCTATTTCTAAAATTGTATCAAATAGTCCCTAACTTTTGGAGATTGTACTCTGAGGTCCTTTGACCGTTAGTCAACGGTTAAAGTAAACCTTTTTTTTTCAAAATGACAAATCTACCCTTCAGACTATTTGAATCGAACCATTCTAATTATTAAATCAAACCTGTGGGGCCCACTTGCTATAAATATGAAAAAATGACAACATTGAGGCTCTAACCAGCAATCTTTCAACAAGGTTGCATTCATATTAACCAACTGCACCAAACACTTTTATTGTATTAGTGTGATGTGATAAAATTTTATTGTGTAAATTACAACCATTCACCTTTTATGACTATAACAATTATCTATTCTTTCAATTAAGATTTTATTAAATAATTACATATTTATTTTTTTATCATCCTAGACAAGTCTGAAGGTTAGAAGAAAAGTTTAACTTTT